>CM051274.1:45072465-45232465 GCA_027921565.1 Artemia sinica
AACCAATGATCCTTACCCCACAACATTACAATTGACCATCCAGTTAATACTAATTGTCTAAAAAATAATTCGTACAGAAGTCTTTTATTGTCAACAAAAAGGCAGAAAATCACTTACAACTTCCAATCTCCAGATTTCGCGCCACTGATGAAAGTAATGCAACGTGATCTAATGAAAGTGATGCAACGCTGTATCTGTAATAAATGCCATCTATTTAAATCAGCGATTTACAAGGACTTGCCCTAATCTTATATTTGAAACCTATCATTGGTAAGTACTTCTTGTAATCTGTTAGTTAAATTTTTTTTTTTGATTTGATTTTAGATTATAATTAATTTACCCTTAGTATTCTGTTTTGAAATTGTATCCGTTTTGAGAGTTCTTATTCCTAGTATGACTTGCCATCTATTTAAAAATTTCTCCATTTTAAGCTGCGTCCTCACTCTTTGATTTCCCAAGCAACCCCTTAATTTAGCTGGGTTTTTTGAGTTTCAGAGTTCATTTTTTGAGAAAAAAGAAGTTCATTTTCAATGAACTTCTTTTTTGAGAAAAAAGAAGTTCAGAGTTCATTTTTTTTTAAAAAGAAAGAAAGATAACACATATTATCTCGCCATCAAGGCTCTATGGGTTGATATTAAGGAAGGCAGGGAAAAGACAAAATGCTAAAAAATGTTTTTACACAACCATTAACCCGGGGGGGGGGGAAGAAGGTACATTAAAAAAAAGGAAATGTAAAAAAGTATTTCTTAGAAATCAAAAAGCTTTCAATGATTTTTTAAAGGTACCAAAAAAGTAACAATTGTTGACTCAGGTGGGGCATTCTATGACACATGACAGGCAGTGAGAGGATTGAAGTCAGGGGTGTAATTTGCTATGAGGCAGGGGGGCAATGACCCATGACCACAGTTTGCCCACTCCAACTAAAATTTAGCATCTTCAAAAATCTTGTGAAAACAAAGATGGGCCTACATAATTCAAGTATCAGTGTTATCCAATTTCTCTTGCACTGAGATGTAATTACAGAATTCTTTCTTTGAATTATCTGACACTATTTTCCTACCAGACTACTACTAACAACTCACTGCAGCACCAAGCTGCCTGAGGCCAACACATGCTCCTCCTCCACCCAATCTATTCAAAAGCCTCCCTTTTTACACCCGCCCACAAAGTTCCCATTCCCTTAAATCTTTCTATATGATGTCCTCCCACCCCAGACGGGGACAACCTGGTTTCCGTTTAGCCCTAGATGGTTGGCTGAAAAGAACAATCTTCTGCAATCTGTCATCCTTCATCCACACAATGTGCCCTAGCCACCTCAACCTTTCTTTCATTATAGCCCTAGAGAGCGGTATTGAACCACATTTTTCGTATAGCCTATTGTTTGAAATACAGTCAGTCATCGGGTACCCAGAACAATCCTTAAGCAATTTCTCTGAAAAACATCTAGCAAATCTTCATCCACTTTTCAGGGCGTCCATGCTTCAGAGCCATATTTGACCACTGTCATCACTGTAGCTTCTATCTAATCTTGGTTTGCCGACTTATCTTCCTATTCTTCCAGACTTTTTTTTAACTGTGAAAAAACATCCTGAGCCTTGGCTATTCTATATTTAACATCTTCACTGCTCCCACCATCTTTACTAAAAAATACTACCAAGGTAAGTGAAGCTGCCCACCTGATCAATCTTTTCATTACCCAATGGCACCTTTTCATCTTCACTTATTCCTAGCCTTAGTGGCTTAGTCTTCCTAACATTAATTTTCAAACCAATTCTAGCACCCTGAACTTGCAAAACCTCTAAAACTTCATTCATTTTGCTCACACTTTCATCTAGGATGCTTAAATCATCAGCATAATCCAAATCCAGGAGACTTTTTCCTCCCCATTTGATTCCGTGGTCTCCCATTGCCTTTCCTGTGCTCCTTAAAACAAAGTCCATCAAAATAATCCATACAAATGGGGATAGAACACAGCCCTGCTTAACTCCTGATTTAATACAAAACCAGCTGCTAACCTCATTTCCTACCTTAACCGCAGCAGTGTTATTCTTGTACATAGCACTAATCACTTTAAAGTATTTGTCTGGTATACCATACAAGGATAAAACCTTTACTAAAGCTCTTCTATCAACAGAATCGAACGCTTGCTCATAATCTATAAAAACTGAGGACTAAAGGTGTTTGAAAACTCAGGCACTTCTCAATTATTAGCCTAAGAGTGAAAATTGGGTCAACACATCCTCTACCTTTTCTAAAACCGCACTGCTCTTCTCTTAAAACTTTGTCTACTGCATCTCTCAGTCTAAAAAGTATCGTATTACTAAGTAATTTACTAGCTACAGAGACCAGACTAAACACACTCAGTTTCATCACCTTTCTTATAAAGTGGCTTAATTAAGGTTTTCCTAAAATCATTAGATACTTCCCCTTTTTCAAAAATCATATTCATAATCTTCAGTAACTTATTTCTAACCTCAGAGCCACCATATTTAAGAAACTCATTTACCACCCTATCAGGACCTGGAGCCTTATTATTCTTTAATCCTCTTAGTGTTGTTGCTAATTCCTCCTCATAATACAAATCTTCCTTCACATCCAAGGTATCACAAACTTTTTCATTTTCCTCTATATTTTTTCCTGCAACTCAATCTTGGTTAAGAAAATTCTCAAAATGTTTGGCCCATCTCTCTTTAGTTTTTTTCCTTATTGCTAATTGCGACCCTATTCCTATCTTTAACTGGGCCAAGTCTGGATTGACTACTCCCTCTCAATTTGTTATCATGCCAGTACAATTTTTTACTATTATCCTGTGTAGCTGCATCTTCCAGATCCTTGGCAATTTTATCCATGGCCTCCACTTTACAACTCCTTAGTTTTTATTTTAATGCTTTCTCCACTTTCTTTACATTTCCTTTATTTTCATACGATCTATCACTCAGATAATTCTTGTACAAGTCCTTTCTCCTTTCTATTAAACATAAAGCTTTTTCACTAATATTCTTAGCTGCAGTTCTAGCTTTCTTCCTAATACATCTTCAGCAACTTCACAAATTATTTTTCTAAAATTATTCCAACCATCTTCCACATTATCAAATTTTAAACTCTCAAGTTTAGTATTCAACTGTTCCTGGAAAGTTTCTCTCAAATTCTCATCCTGGAGTCTACCAACATCATAACTTCTTGGGAGGTAGTTACCCTTCCGATATTTCAGCTTTAAATTAACCCTTGACACTACTAGATGGTGATCTTTACTTTTAACATCAATAACAGCACTCCTATATACCCTAGTATCTTGTGTTGATGTTGCCAGTCTTTGGTTTACCATAACATAATCAATAAGGTTTGCTGTCTTACCATCACATGAATACCATGTTAGCTTATGAGCCATTTTATGACCGAACACCGCATTGGTTATAACTAGATTGTTATACCTACAAAATTGCAAAAGTCTGTATCCATTACTGTTTTCTTTACCTACACCAAATTTACCTAGGCTGGGATACCATCTATTCCTATTTCTACCAACCTGGGCATTAAAATCTTCCAGTAATAACATCATATTTCTACCTGGGACCCTGTCTATTTGCTCCTGTAACTTTAAGTAAAATTCATCTGAGTCACTAGTATCTCTGTCAGTCAGTTCTACAGGGGCGTATACTACTATAACTGATACCCTGAACTTTCTAGTCAAAAAATGAGCAATTAGTATTCTATTATTAATACCTTCCCAGCCTAAACAAGACTTAGCAGCTTCCTTATTCATCATGAGCCCCTACTCCCTGTCTATGTACCCCATCCTTCCTGCCTGAGTAAACAAATTCTATATCACCTAATTTCATGCTTCCTACCCCTGGGATATCAGTTCCTGAAATTCCTAATAAATCCAGTTTGAATTGTCTGAATTCGTCAGTCAAAATGTCGATACGATAGTCATTTTTTAATGTCGTAACATTCCAAGTTCCAATTTTCATGTTCTTTAAATCATTGAAATTAATTTCGCCTCAGGAAAAGCAATGATACCGGATACCAGTGCAGGACGGGGATTACCTATCTTCTCAAGTCTACACCGAAGTGCTTAAGCCAGCTTATAACCGGACAGCAAGAAGTCCCTGGGACATCCATGAATGGAGGCTATGTGCAATCCTGGGCCCATCTTGGTCATAACATGGTTTTCAGCACTTGGCGATGCTCTTCTATCAACAAGAGTCGAAATCCTGCACAGACAGTCTCAAGCCTATTACCTCCGACTCATTATATATTCATGCCTACAAATATTATGCTACTACGGGGAGGCAACCCATAATATATAAATTAGCTAGGAAAAGGTTTTTCAGCCCAAAGACGCCCATCAAAACATACCAAGCCCATAAAAATTGTCCATTAGTCAGAATCCCGTGCGAATGCTGTGTTGTTTACTAGGCTCTAATTTCCTCGAGGGGCGCCACTCCTCAAGTGGGAATAGAGTTGACCGCAAGGTCCCCAGTCTTGTAGATACCCCGAAAAGGTCGAGGCAGCTCTTTGCAGAGGCTGTTGTCCATAGATCTGGATCTTATGCCCTGCCACAGTTGTCCTCCTATAGAGGATCCTCCAGCAATGGTGTTCTGCATCACCATGCAATTTAACCCATTTCTGGGAGAAGGTTGATTCCAACTTCTTCAATGAATGACTATGTTGACGAAAATGAATCAAAGTTGTTTTGATTGATAGGTGATGACCTCAGTTTATCTTTTTTGTATAAAGCCATGGAGTTTGCCTGCTATAATGACATTTCCTTCTCACCCTTGAAGACTATTTAAATGCTTAAAAAAGTCAATTTCAAAAGAAATTTCAGGTCAGACATGAATTCAGTGTAATATGATTTGGATTGCTGTAAATATACTAATATTTTTGCATGAAGCTTCATAGCTCTGGTCAGTACTTTGCCTTTATTTGCTACTCAACTTCTGTGTGCCAAAGCATATTCAGGTGTAGTACCTTCACATCATCACAAATGATTCAAAACAATTGAGTCTGCAATGCTTTTCCTTTAATAGAATTTACAACGTTAGTAATCATATTTAGAACTTGCCTTTTTTTTGACAAGGTTTTGACTGCAACACCTTGGCATTAGACAAAGCAATGCATCCAACAAGCAGTTGGTATCTGTTCTTTCAGTCTAGTAATAAATCCACTCTTTGCACCCATCATGGCTTTTGCTCTGTCACTATAAATAGTAAGAAATTTTTGCTCACAATTGATATTCATATCTTGCATAGCTTCAAGGAACATGTCATGCAAGCACTGACCAGTAATATTTTTTTAGTGTCTTGCAAAATAGTATTTCTTCCATTAATATTTCATTGAATTCAAAATGCACAAAAGCTATAAACTGCAAACCTGTAATATCCATTAGGCCTGTTCTTTTGCACTAAGATCTTACATCTTTCTGCAAAGATTTCCATTCTTTTAACTCATCTTTGTTCTAAGATCTTACAGCTTACTTGACATTAGCAAAAATTGTGAAAGACGCCATCTCTCTGCTATATAGAATAATGACGAGAGAACTTTGATGATATACTCATTATTGTTCTCAGACCACTGATCAGAGCAGAATGATGAAAGACATTTGCAAAAGAACGCCATAAGATGTAAGATCTTAGTGCTAAGACTTCACTTTTGAGCGGTCTTTGTCAAAAGATGTAATATCTTAGCACATAGATGAGTAAAAGAATGGCCCTATTGATTCATCAAATTGCATGGATACAAAAGAACTTTTCTGTTTTTTTGTCTATGACTTGATTACAAACGTCAGTTGCCATATTGTTTATCCTGTGTTGAATTGTATTTGGACTGTTCTTTTACTCATCTTTGTGCTAAGACCTTCCATCTTTTGACAAAGAATGCTTAAAAGTGAAATCGTAGTACTATGATCTTATAGCATTCTTTTGCAAACATCTTTCATCATTCTGCTCTGATCAGCAGTCTAAGAACAATGATGAGTATATCATCAAAGTTCTCTCATCATTGTTCAACATGGCAGAAAGATGGCGTCCTTCACACTTTTTGATAACATCAGTGAGTAGTAAGAGAACAAAGATGAGTTAAAAGAATGGAAATCTTTGCAGAAAGATGTAACATATTAGTGCAAAAGAACAGCCCTATTGTCAAAGAGAGGTATTATCTTTTTTTTTTTTTTTTAGCTTTTCATTGTCTTGCTTGCCAAACATAAACCTCTGTTATATCTAAAGCTGCTGGTAAAATCAAATTGTTGGATATACTATGAGGTTTCCCTGCTTTAGCTACACAAAAAGCTGCTTGATAACTAGGGAGCAATGCTTTCTCATTTAGGTTGGACATTCGTCCTATAACAGTTTTTTTTTTATCTTCAACAGCTTCTAATTTTTTGCTCAAAAAATTCCACGTGATTATTTCTTTTGTAAGGATGGTTTGTGTTTAGGTGGCGTACCCACTTTGATGGCTTCATGCTCTCTCTTGACAAAATAATTACGCACAGTGGTTTACTCTTAGTCACAGTAAACCTGAATTTGCAATAGCTGTCACCATAAAAACATTTTTTCTTTATTCCACTACTACTACCAGACGTTGATGGTTCTGTTGATATTTTTTGGATTTTATCCATTTTTAGTTATAACAAACAACTCATATAAATACGCAAAAAAAGTGATTTTCAGTCTTCAAACTTAACAGTACACAACACAGCTGCAAGTCTTTCATGCTCACAAATCACTGTTACTCCAGCTCAAAGGCACCTTACACACAGTCTGAATATAACTCCTTAGTTTCACCTCCAAATCGTTTCCACTTATGACGGTCTTCCCTCCAATTCCACTTGCTTTGCTGTCTTGCACTCAACTACCATGGCACAGTCAACCGTCCTATTTATTGGCCAGTCCAGTGCAATTCTAGTGAGAATCATCTCCAAGCATAATGAAACATCTCAAAACTCGTGGGCCTTTTGCATGAAGCATAGAAAGGGTACTAGTTTCAAGTGTTACCAACAGATGGCGCTGGGAGTCTTGGTCCTAACAATAGAAACATCTTTGTATTTGTTTTCAACTAATGAAATTTATATTGGCACTTGTGTATATACTCACATGGGTAATAATTCCATTTCATTTGGTGCGTAGTCCAATGAGAGAAGATGATCACATCTGATTAGTCATGTCCAGCAGTGAGGGTGGTCATGTAAGGCATTAGTGGTGGAAATTGGGCTCATAATAATTCCTCCCTTTCCTTGGAGTTTGAAGAGCTTGAAAGGTGTGAGTTATGTTGAATTTGGTGATCATGTTGCTGGATAATTTTGTTCCCTTTGGGAATAGTATTCTCTTGCCATTATTGTCAGTGAAAACCACGTCAGATGTCCCTATTGCTGTTAAGAGAACAAGCAGGAGGAGCATTGTCAAATGTCCTCCTGCTCCTCCAGCATTATTAAATGCTCCTCCCATATGTCTGATGGACTCTTGCTGTTTTCTATGTGCTAAGAATACTACTGAATACTGAAAGCTTCGAAAACATCTCGTGTAACTGAATGCATTGCTGTCCAAAGTGAAGATTCTTGCATCTTCTGACATCTAATAGAAAAATATAATATACATATATACAGAGTGAATGCCTGCTGACTATAGGGATGAGAGGGTGTATGCTTTTGCGCTTAATTTCCCTGGTCTTGTGTTAATGGGGAAACTATATTCTTGAAGAGACAGAACCTATTGTTCAAAGCAATGGTTTCTGCCTTTCTCAGAGTTTGGCCATGCAAGAGGACTGGGATCCATCACTACCTCGAAGTGTCGTCCATGTAGGTAGTAGCAGACTCATGAGAGGTCCCAAACCATTGCAAGACATTTTTTCTTGATTGTTGCATTGAGTTTCTCTGTTGAGCAGTCTTCTTAACAGGTAACAAATTGAATGCTTTCCATCACTGAATGACTGGAAAAGCATGGCTTCCATTGCTAGGTCAGAGGTGTCAGTTTGGAAGAGGAATGTCTTAAAAAAGTCAGGGGGATAAAAAAAACTGGGCATGATGTGAGCCTACATTTCAGCAGACTCAAGTTTACTGCAAGCTCAGCAAACTAAGCTTGTGCAACACATACTTCATCTTGAACTCATGAAAATAATTTCAAATGGAATGTAACTTTTACTATAGACCCTTTAATAGACCCTTTATAGAAAAGTATAGACCCTTTTCATGAGAAAACAAAAACAGTAATGGTTAATTATTTTCTAAAAAAAACTATTGCAGACTTGAACAAACAAAGTGGCAATGCAACCTGACGGATGCCCTTTTCCACGAAGCCGCTCTGCTGGGAATAAAGTATCCAATACAGACTTATGAAAATGAAAAAATACTGTTGGTACAACTAGAAACAAAATGTTTTTGTAATCATAGGATTTCCTTTTTTTTGCACATTTTACATAAATTTGCTGTTTTTTTGTTGAATGTACCAATAAAATTCCAATAAAAACATTTAACTAGAGGTTTTCAAGATGTCATTTCTTTTGGGAGTTACTAGTTAAGGGATATATAACTCTTTTAACACATGCAATCAGTGATTTTGCATTAACAAAAGAAATAACTGCAGTGTCTTGGGGTTTCTCATATAGAATTATGGTTGTTTGAGCTGCATCTTGAACAGAAAGGTTTAGCCATTATCCTCCATGTTGTAATCTAATTTTTTATCATGTATCTAGCACTAGCCAAAGGGTGATTTCAATCTGTCTTTGTTACACTTAGACGTGTCATGTCTTTATTTCTTTCATTGGTTTCTGACTCAAAACAATAAATTTAATTTTATACTTTATTTGATACAAGTTAAGCAATAAAAGTGATACTTTTGGAATAAGTATTTGGAAAGGATAAATATAAAAAATAAAATCTGGATTTTTACACAATTTGCTGCCAATTAACAACTGAGTTTTCCTTCTGCTGCAGCAGTTGGGAAAGTTACATTTTCTACCAGGATTCTGTATTTCCTTTCGCTGATTTTTTCTGATTTCAACACACGTTCCTAATTTTTAAAATTAGCGTGCCCTTGTAAAAAAAAAATAATATCTTCTTCTTTAAAAATTGTATTCCCGGGTTTCCTAGTTTTTTTTTTTAAGACGCTTACGGTTGTGTAAATTTCCACTTAACTAATTTAAAGAATAAGCTTTCATATTTGGTGTCCTTTGTTCTTCTTCTTTGGCAACAAGCACTTGGACTTGTATTATTCAGTGTACTTGTGACTTTGAAGTTGGTTGCATGCTTGGCCATGGCATTGATTTTTTTTATTCCATGGGGGAAAGGAAAACTACTTTGGATTTTTCAGAAGGGCAAAACAAGGGAATCGTAAGGTCTTGCTACCTTTTCCCCGCAATTTAAGAGTATATACTTGGCAGGTACCCATATGGCTCTTGCGACAGGACCCTCCCCTTCTTCTGCTTGTCGACCCTTCTTCTTAATCTTCCCGAAATTCCAATTTCCTGATGGTTTGTTTAAGCCTGGAAGAAATTATTGTCGACTCTAGGCATTCAAACAGGAGATACTGAATAGCCTCAACTGTTGATGCGCATTGATGACAGAGAGGGCATAGGGGTTTATTCCACAGTTGTCTTCCCTCCAGAGAATCATTGCTTGGCTCTTAATCGTCAGATTATTTGAAAAAAAAAAACTACGTTTTCTAAAGAGTTAAAGAGGCTGAGTCACAAGTTCGAACCTTAAAACGTACAGGGATTAGGAGGTGCAGTTGAGGGGCTACCCCCCCCAACCCCCGCTTCCGTATATGAAAGGGGCTGTGCCCTCCTCAACGCCTCGCTCTTTACGCTAAAGTTTTTATTGTTTAAAAAAAAGAGTTGTGAGAAAGTCAAACTTTAGCGTAAAGAGCGAGGCGTTGAGGAGGGCACAGCCCCTTTCATATACGGAAGCGGGGGTTTGGGGGGCGGCAGACCCCCAACTGCACCTCCTAATCCCTGTACGGTTTAAGGTTCGAACTTGTGACTCAGCCTCTTTAACTCTTTAGAAAACGTAGTTTTTTTCAAATAATTTCTGCACGTTTTTTGTACAGTTTATTACTTATTATTGCTTGACCAACTGTTAGCTGATCTTTTCAGGAGTTAAAGATGGGGGGCTGCCGCCTCCCAAACCCCCCGCTTTTGAAGATTCAGGTGTTAAGGCTTTTAATTCCTGAATACTCAAATCAAATGCACAGTAAAATTTTCTTTTTTCAACTTTTCTTCGAGCTCGCGGGTATACGGCATGTTATCAAAGCAGTGGAGACTTACCTGTAACCTGAAGGCCGACTGTGATATTCTTCTGGAGACGCCTGTTGAGCCGAAGGATTTAATAGATTGGATTTAAAAAAGAAACTGAGTTTCTTTTTTATACTTTAAATTCAGTATATAAAAAATTTTCTCTGACAGGGAATCGAACCCGAATCTTCCGCTTGATAGCCAGGAACAGCGACCATTGTACCATAGAGACACTTGTTATATTATTTTAGTCTCTCGTATCTATTTTTGACGCAAGCAAATCCCCACAAAACTTGATATTTGGTTTTTGGAAAATAGGGAAGGAAGGATCGGATTGAGCTGAAATTTTGAGGATAAGCTCCCAGGCCCCAGGAAAGCTCGTCCTCTAAATTTCAGCCCGATCGGACAACGTTAAAGGGGGGCTGTGGTTGGAAAAAATTAACATGGGCTCTTATAGGAAAACGAGGTTTTTCGTAAATGTAAATTCGGGGGATAATTTTTTTTCGGTCTGAAAATATCAAAAGGCCCTGCTGGGTCGAATCCCGGTTCGAATGAGTCCTCATTCACCCGGATCCGTTGCCAACTGTGGCCTGTAGGCGTGGTGATAAAAAAAAGAGAAATGAACTTTAAGTGGCTATATTTGTTTTTTGGAAAACAGGGAAGGAGTGATCGGATTGAGCTGAAATTTCGAGGATAAGCTCCCGGGCCCTAGGAAAGCTTAACCTCTAAATTTCAGCCCAATCGGACAACGTTAAAGGGGGGCTGTGGTCGAAGGGTCGAAACTTCCGGCCCACTTTTACCCATGAAGATAAAGTCGGAGGGGGGTGAAATTTTGCACGTTTCTTAGTTGGAGCTTGGGCTACAAAATGCGATCACCGCTGTCTCTCTGTGACCGCTAGGACCGGAAATCGCTTAACATTGTGGTGGGTCGCCTCTTTAAAGAGGCACAAGTGTGCCTCCTTGAAAAGCCAAGTTATCCCTGCGGTCTTTGAATATGAGTTTCAATGGTTTATAATGAAGTAAATTGCAATTTCTACGTCTCAGTGCATCCCTAAGAGCAATAGATACCGTACAGAGTTTTGACCGATTCTAGAAGACCTCTGAATTGCCTGGCTTGCCAGTTTGTCAATCTACCCGTTTAAACAGAGTTCCTGGTAGCTGGGGACGTATTGGAAAGCTTTTTCTATCCCCCTCTTGGCGGGCCATTATCAACTATAACAACCGATGGACATCTCTTTCTATAACTTCAAATTTAATGTTCTTAATAATTTTTAGAGACGATTACTTAAAAAGTGAAAAGAATTGATACTTGAAAAGCTGTTTTACATCAGACTTGGAATATTTCGTTTTCTTGACGATTTTTGCTTTGACAAAATTTAATCTGATCACATTTTTATCGTGTAGATGATATATGAATTCCACTTGCATCGTTTATATTTTCACAGTAACTATCTACAAGGGCTTTCTGGTCATTTGTGTCACTTAGTTCTTTGGAGGCATTTCTCTAGGCAACAAAATATGACATAGGGATATCTTTGAGTTTTGATTTTTAAAAAGAGCTGCTGTGAACAGGCTGCATCATAGAAGACAAGAGGCCGGATCTGTATTAAGCTGCTCAGCCATGCAGTCCAACTTCTTATAGATTTCATTTAATTTTACCGTAATTGTGGTGGACTTCACATTGTCAAAACTTGGCACTTTCTCAGGCTATAAAATAACGAACTTTGGAAGCTCTTTTTTCTCTTTAGAATACTTCCAGATACCTGTGGCAACATCTATAACACTATATCTATATCAATATCTAGGCTATATCTATAACATTGTTGTAATCTTTTAGAATAAAATACCTGAATTTCTTTATCAAAACAAGTATTCTTATATGTTTTCCACAAAGTTTTCTTTGGATCCATGATGGCATCTCGAGTAAGGAATTCGAACACTCTTTTTGCAAAAATGTTAGTCTTTGCACCATGTGCCATTGAGCATGGTTTGAAATTTAGCAATGGGTACCAAAAAGTTCAGTAGTTTTGCCAATTGCTGTATAATTAATATACAACGTAGCCTAACAAGTTAAGTCTAGTATCATTGTCCAAAACAATCAGAGTTGTTACCATTATAAGCTATATAAAAAAAAAAAAAAAAAAAAAAAAAAAAAAAAAAAAAAAAAAAAAAAAAAAAAAAAATTCACACCGAATTATGAATTCAATATATTGCAAAATTTTAGAAATAGTTATTTGGTCTTCCTAGATTGACACCTTCCAAAGGTCAAAACAAGAGCTGAATTCAAGAATGTACTACATATTCTAAATAACCTTAATGTGACTGAGAACTATTTAAGCCTTAACTGATTAGATACCAAAACAATAATGCTAAAACAAAAAAAATTCAAGCAAAATTTTATAAAACAGAGAGGACTATTTCTAGTTCCATAAAGTGATTCTCTTTGTGGAAGTTTTGTTTCATGTGATAAATACTTTTCGTCTCCTTCGAAAAAAAGTCAACACTTTTTGCCAAAAGTTTTGAAGCTTTTAAAAAAAATGTTGGAAGATTTTTGAAATGATTTTTATTCGATTTTTTTTATATTATGACCTTATTTAGAAGTAATTTAATATTTTTTTTTGCTTTTTTTTCAAGATGCGTAACACTTTTTTTTCGATAAGTAATACATTTTTGAAAAATGAGACTTTTAATTCTGACTTAACACAAATTTTAGTTCCTGGAACTTCTTATAGGCCTACGTTTGCATTTGAGCTTTAAATGTGTGTCTCCAAACGATAATTTGGATCATGAGAATGGTAGGCCAAAGACACCGCGCCGTAATAAATTAGTGCCAAATTCACTACTGAACTGCATGCGTGGTACATCAGTATATCCATTATAGTAAACCAGCAAACTGGAAGAGCTTTTTTTATTTCAATAAAACCGAGGCAACCCTCAAAATTTTTGGAGTTGTGCAGTAGAGAATTTGAAATATACCACTGAATATCTTCTGATTAATTTTGCTTATTGTGTCTTACCTAAAGTTTATGTGACTGTATACTTCCTCCTCCCCAGGGAGGAGGAAGGCCAGGTCTTCCAATTTTTTCCCCAAAATCAATACTGATCATGGACCCTACGGCAAACCAATTTCTGAAGAAAAACAATTAACTATTTGACTTTCTTAGGAAGGATCAGCTGCTCTTGCAAATGCCTCTGCTTCGAAGATGTTGCTGTTACTTCCCCTTGCGACGAGCATCAGTTACTCTTGGAGTGATTGGGTTTGTAAGTATAACAAATGGACTTTTTGTAAATATTTGCCCAGATGAAGATTCGTTGCTGAAATTAACCAAGATTTCTTTTTTCTCTTCTTTTTTTGATTCTCCATATACTAGTACCAAATATGAACTTCAGATTTAGTTGAGTAGTTAAAATATTACTTAAATATTTACCAAGTAGAGGATTCAGTGCTGAACTGAACCAAGTTTTTTTTCTTTTTTTTTTCTTCTCCAAATACCAGAGTCATTTATGAACTAAAGATTTAGTTGATTAGTTAAAAAATATGCACTTAAAATATTTACCAAGTAGAGGATTCAGTGCTGAAGTGAACCAAGTTTTTTTTTTTTATTTCTCCATGTACTAGTGTCAAATATGAACTTAAATTTAGTTCAGTATTTAAAAAAATATGACTTAGAAATATTTACCAAGTAAATTATTCGACGCTGAAATGAACCAATTATCTTCTTCTTCATATGCCCGTGTAAAATTTGAACTTAAAATTTAGTTGAGATAATTTACTAGCAAAGCAAATGTAAGTTCTTATCAAAGCCTAATTTAAACGAACTTGACTCTGTTATGAGTCTGCGATAGTTCCCTTTCCCAAATTTATTTGTGAAAAAAATTGTCATGATTTTTGGGAATTATTTGGTTTCTTGTTGCTAACCTTTGCCAGAAAGTTATCAGACTTCTCATCACAGGTTAGTTTTGAAGGTTTTGACTGATCTTGCAAAACTCTTAATAGACGTCATTTTTAGTTACATGACTCTTTGAGCGTATGTCTCAAATTTTACTTTTCTGAACTTCGTTCTCTTTTATTTTTGAGCCCTCCAAATCCCAATATGCTTTAAACTTTAAACCTGGTCTATGTGACATTGCTACACAGGGCTGTAGAGTTGAGGTCACCCAATGGAGGTTTTGTTTTTTCGCAAAGCATCTCTGCTAGCATTGTATTAAGTGTTTTTTTTTGTTTTTTCATTTTTTGGGTCTTTGTTTTTTTTCAATTTTTTTCAAATTTCAACAATTTTTTTTCAAGAGAGAAGACTGGTTATCGTTTCTCAGGATGCAGCGGCAATACTTATAGTACCTTACATCTTTGTTTTTGTTTTCTTTTTTTTTTGCTACTAAAAAAACGATAAATAACAACAAATGTATGCTATAAGAAGTTGGAGAATGAAACCATGTGCCGAAAAAAAAAAATACTTGAATAAATACTTCATACACGAACTAAATTATATCATGATCCCGAAGCAAAAATATATATAGATTCAATAAGAATCACAGACAATTCATTTTTTTGATTTGCCAATACATTTATTATCATTTTTAGTTCCATCGATCTCAATCTGTTTTGAAGGTATACTTATTAAGCAACCCCACAAACACAGCAACAAGGAGATCAAAATTAAAACAATTTGGCTTCATGGACCCATCTTGAATATATTCATACCTGAAAACCATGATTTCCCGAGGTTTTCTTTTGGTTCATACAAAATTAGTAAGTTTTCAAGACACTGCCATATCGTCAGGGCTATCATCTTGACCATGAAAATAAATAAATAAACAAAACTAATCACTTCTATTTGATAGTACTTTTCGTTCGTAAAAATCCAAACATTAATAGTCTGGTGATTCCTAAAGACGATTATACCTTCAAAGGATAGCTACATCTTCTTAAGCTGTTTCATGTCGTATGTTTTTGGCTCATTTTTTGCTGATTTTACACCCACGTTTCTTTCTTTTTTAATTCACTCCCTGCTGCTACCAGAAACCACATGTTCTTAAGTTTTTTCATATCTAAGGTTTTTGCTGTATTTGGCTATATTTGGCTGATTTTACACCCACGTTTCTTGCTTTTTTAATTCACTCCCTGCTGCTACCAGAAACCACATGTTCTTAAGTTTTTTCATATCTAATGTTTTTGCTGTATTTGGCTATCTTTGGCTGATTTTACACCCACGTTTCTTGCTTTTTTAATTTACTCCCTGCTGCTACCAGAAACCACATGTTCTTAAGTTTTTCCATATCTAATGTTTTTGCTGTATTTGGCTATATTTGGCTGATTTTACCCCCACGTTTCTTGCTTTTTTAATTCACTCCCTGCTGCTACCAGAAACCACATGTTCTTAAGTTTTTTCATATCTAATGTTTTTGCTGTATTTGGCTATATTTGGCTGATTTTAAACCCACGTTTCTTGCTTTTTTAATTCACTCCCTGCTGCTACCAGAAACCACATGTTCTTAAGTTTTTTCATATCTAATGTTTTTGCT
This sequence comes from Artemia sinica, assembly GCA_027921565.1. Lineage (NCBI taxonomy): Eukaryota > Metazoa > Arthropoda > Branchiopoda > Anostraca > Artemiidae > Artemia > Artemia sinica. The sequence continues at coordinate 45,088,213 of CM051274.1, forward strand.
GTATTTGGCTATATTTGGCTGATTTTACAACCACGTTTCTTGCTTTTTTAATTCACTCCCTGCTGCTACCAGAAACCACATGTTCTTAAGTTTTTTCATATCTAATGTTTTTGCTGTATTTGGCTATATTTGTCTGATTTTACACCCACGTTTCTTGCTTTTTTAATTCAATCCCTGCTGCTACCAGAAACCATATGTTCTTAAGTTTTTTCATATCTAATGTTTTTGCTGTATTTGGCTATATTTGGCTGATTTTACACCCACATTTCTTGCTTTTTTAATTCACTCCCTGCTGCTACCAGAAACCACATGTTCTTAAGTTTTTTCATATCTAATGTTTTTGCTGTATTTGGCTATATCTGGCTGATTTTACACCCAAGTTTCTTGCTTTTTTAATTCACTCCCTGCTGCTACCAGAAGCCACATGTTCTTAAGTTTTTTCATATCTAATGTTTTTGCTGTATTTGGCTATATTTTGCTGATTTTACATCCGCGTTTCTTTCTTTTTTAATTCACTCCCTGCTGCTACCAGAAACCACATGTTCTTAAGTTTTTTCATATCTAATGTTTTTGCTGTATTTGGCTATATTTGGCTGATTTTACACCCACGTTTCTTGCTTTTTTAATTCACTCCCTGCTGCTACCAGAAACCACATGTTCTTAAGTTTTTTCATATCTAATGTTTTTGCTGTATTTGGCTATATTTGGCTGATTTTACACCCACGTTTCTTGCTTTTTTAGTTCACTCCCTGCTGCTACCAGAAACCACATGTTCTTAAGTTTTTTCATATCTAATGTTTTTGCTGTATTGGCTATTTTTGGCTTATTTTACACCACGTTTCTTGCTTTTTTAATTCACTCCCTGCTGCTACCAGAAACCACATGTTCTTAAGTTTTTTCATATCTAATGTTTTTGCTGTATTTGGCTATATTTGGCTGATTTTACACCCACGTTTCTTGCTTTTTTAATTCACTCCCTGTTGCTACCAGAAACCACATGTTCTTAAGTTTTTTCATATCTAATGTTTTAGCTGTATTTGGCTATATTTGGCTGATTTTACACCCATGTTTCTTGCTTTTTTAATTCACTCCCTGCTGCTACCAGAAACCACATGTTCTTAAGTTTTTTCATGTCTAATGTTTTTGCTGTATTTGGCTATATTTGGCTGATTTTACACCCACGTTTCTTGCTTTTTTAATTCACTCCCTGCTGCTACCAGAAACCACATGTTCTTAAGTTTTTTCATATCTTATGTTTTTGCTGTATTTGGCTATCTTTGGCTGATTTTGCACCCACGTTTCTTGCTTTTTTAATTCACTTCCTGCTGCTACCAGAAACCACATGTTCTTAAGTTTTTTCATATCTAATGTTTTTGTTGTATTTGGCTATATTTGGCTGATTTTACACCCACGTTTCTTGCTTTTTTAATTCACTCCCTGCTGCTACCAGAAACCACATGTTCTTAATTTTTTTCATATCTAATGTTTTTGCTGTATTTGGCTATATTTGGCTGATTTTACACCCACGTTTCTTGCTTTTTTAATTCACTCCCTGCTGCTACCAGAAACCACATGTTCTTAAGTTTTTTCATATCTAATGCTTTTGCTGTATTTGGCTATATTTGGCTGATTTTACACCCACGTTTCTTGTTTTTTTTAATTCACTCCCTGCTGCTACCAGAAACCACATGTTCTTAAGTTTTTTCATATCTAATGTTTTTGCTGTATTTGGCTATATTTGGCTGATTTTACACCCACGTTTCTTGCTTTTTTAATTCACTCCCTGCTGCTACCAGAAACCACATGTTCTTAAGTTTTTTCATATCTAATGTTTTTGCTGTATTTGGCTATATTTGGTTGATTTTACATCCGCGTTTCTTTCTTTTTTAATTCACTCCCTGCTGCTACCAGAAACCACATGTTCTTAAGTTTTTTCATATCTAATGTTTTTGCTGTATTTGGCTATATTTGGCTGATTTTACATCCACGTTTCTTGTTTTTTTTTTAATTCACGACCTACTTATACGAGAAACCACTTGACTTGTATAAATAAATAACTACATAATCATGATCATATCATCTATAGTATATTCAATGCTATTCTATATATAAGTTTACATCTTTGCTGTTAAATTGAAAAGGTTTCTGAATTATTTTGACTTTTTTTCCTGTTGTTTTTTACCCTCTAAAGATAGATCTTTGCCAAGTAATGTTTGTATGACCTTCTCCAATTATTAGAATAAGCCCTTTTCCTTGGGTATTTCACCAGTGCCATCTTTTTTCTCGGGTAGATTGGCACGCCATACGTAGTATCAATTTCTATAGCGCCATTTTTGATTTCTTATCGTAAGAAGCGTACTGGGAACTAGCAGAAGAGGGGAAGGAACCTCCCGCAAGCGACGTATTGTACCCGCCAGTATTAAGTTACCCGTAACTTGCGGCGGGGGACAGTTGAGGGGGTCCTTGCACTTCCCTTGTTCCTAGGCTCCTTCATTCTATATTTATTCAGCATTCGGTGCTGATGGCGTGGACCGCTGGATTGTTTGTTTATTGTCCTGCTCTGAATTTTGTCCAAAATAGTATCAAAAAAGGCTTTTCTCCAAATATAATGAAGAAACATATGTCTGAATTTTTCACAATTGCCATGGTTTCTGAAGCAAGGAGGCAAATCTTCCAATTTTGACATCCTGGGGAAATTCAGCCTAAGAGAGTGGGTACAAATGCGTTTATTAATAGTGTCTCTGATATTATCCATACCATCACAAAGTATGATGTTGATGATGTTGGTCTGCCTGTCTTTTGTTATCCGCCACCCTAGTGAAGTACCTCTTATTCCTGCCGATGCTTTTTGTGCGTTGAGTTGCCGTGTAAAACTCCTGTTTGTATGAGCTACGTTCTTTGTCTGAGTGTGTGAGAATTCTCCTGCCTGAAACAATTAGATGTCCTCCGTCGTTATACAAGAGTGTTCTGTCTCTTCAAAACAGCCCTATGCATTTATTCTAAAAAAACCCACCTACTGACCTCAAAGATCCTATTGAGCGCAAAGAGACCCTTGATACCCTGGATGGTCATGATGGTATCGTAAGTGTGAGATCTGATCCTGTCAAGAAAAGGTGAATAGTTCATACATGAGATAAGCCTCAGCCGTATCTGTCGCCGCCACTGCAACTAGTCAGCTAAATGTATCCACTCATGTCCTTAATCAAAAAGTGCTTGGTATTGTGAGTAACATCCCTGCTGTTATGCAAAAATCAAAGCTTATTAGTATGATTCCCGGTCTTATTGATGCAACTAAAATTGGAAGTTCTAGATCCTTTCGCCTTGAATTTCTAGACGATGCTGCCTTAAATAAAGCTATAAATGAGGGTTTGTGTTTGGGATACGAGCTTCTTAAAATTAGACCTTTAAAGAGATTACCTCCTAGATGTTACCATTGTCAATCGCCGAACCACATTGTCGGAAATTGCCCACTCCCATCGACTAATCAAAAGTGTTCACGGTGCGCTGCTGGACATTGTTACACACTGATAACCCTTGCACTGAAAGCCCGAATTGCGCCAACTGCGGGGGAAATCATGTTTCCTATAGTCTCACATGCCCAGTGTTAAAAAAAGCTCTTGATAAGGATAACAAATGATTGCTAGTGGCAATAGATTTTGCTTTGTTTCACTTGATATTAACGGAACCTAAGGCAAAGATCTTTTTTTGACGAGCTTCTTGATTATGATATAGTTTTCCTACAGGAACATTTTCTAACTAAAGCCAATACGGATACTCTTAAACGGTCACCCACCCACCACACGTTTGTACGTGAAGCTAAAAAACCGCGCTGTCGACCCTCTGGGGGCCTTGCAAGTTTAGTTCGCCTCGCTCAGAAGCCTGAGCTTATTTCTTCTGATCATAATTTACTGGCAATAAAGTGCGGTAATATGGTCCTCATCAATGTCTATATGCCATGCAATCGCAAGAACACTTCTTTCCTATCTGTCCTCACGGGTTCATGTAAGCGACTCAGAACATTTCTGCTAAGAGTGACCAATCAGGGATTAAATTGGATTGGGGCTGGTGATATTAATGCCAATCTTCTGTCCCAATCTGAAAGAAGTGACCTGTTTTTGATGCTTTGCCTAGTGGCTATCAGTTAGTCAATAATAAAGTTAAACAGTTTACCTACATTCATAACCGTGATCGTGTTAGATCAAACCTTGATCATATTATAGTTTCAAGTGGATCACTCGTGATTCCTCCTGTCATTGTTTTGGATCATAAAATTGAGGATGATCGCTTGCCTTTAACTTGTGAAATTGAGTCGCCTGCTCTGCTGGCTTATGATCGTTTTTCGTACCATAATAAATGGTTTGATACGCCAAATTGGAAACGAGTACATTCTGAAGTTTATTTGTATGTTCTTTGCTCGTTATTATCAAGCCTGAAAGTCTCTTTTCACCTTTTACAAACCTCAGTAAGGTCACTGACAGCTAAGATTGATTTAAATTGTTACTATTACCAGCTCGTGCATTGTTTGAAGTCAGCTCTTCAGTTTCAGTTTCTGTTGACCGTGTTAGATTTGGCACCAGAAAACCGTTGTGGAATGTGTGCCAAGAAGTGAAAAAAGCTAAACAACGCGCGAAGTTTTGGCTTCGCCTTTGGATTACTTATGATCGGCCCAAGTCTGGTGAAGTATTAAAAATTAAGCAAAATTCGAAACGTTATTTTAGATCTTCTTTGCGTAAAGCCCACCTGTTGCTTTGGATGCCCACCTGTTGCTTTGGATGCCCCCCTCGGATCGGAAGTCTTGGTCTAATGTAACTAATAGCAGAAAGTGTGTGCCTGCTACCGATTCCATTATCAAAATCAGTGATTTTGTTGCTCATTTTACTCGTGTTTTTCTACATTTAATCATTCTATCCAGTCAATATTTTCTTTCTTATTGCATAATACTGTTCCTCAAGTTCTTCAGAAAGTCCATGTATTGTCAATATCTAGTGGTGATATCTATCGGGCTTTTAAGAATGTTAAGAAATCAAGTGCTCCTGATATAGATGGTCTGTGTTACAATCACTTCACCATTAAGTGTCAATTATTGTTACCACACCTTCAGCTCCTATTCCAGATGTGTTTAGCCCAGTCGTTAGTTCCAGATAGTTTTCTTTTGGGAATTGTAACATCAGTTTTGAAAAAGGGAAAGGACGCAGATCAGTGTTTCAGTTATCGACCAATTACAGTGTCCTGCTTCATGAGCAAGCTGTTCGAGTATGCCGTATTGCCTGAAGTTTTGACTAAATGTGATTTTCTGATTATCAAGTTGGGTTCAGAGCCGGTTTCGGTTGCTCTCAAGCCCATAATTTACTTGGTTGGTTGCTAGTCTCGGCAAAAATGCAAAAAAGGCCACTTTATTTTTGCTCGATTGATATCTCGGGCTTTTTTGACAATTACATTCGCAAGCGCCTCATTGCTTAGTTAAAGCATGAGTTAATTCTTATGTAGTTAAAGTTCTTCAATATTGGTATACCAATTCGTTGATTTGGTTAAAATGGATGTCTGATATATCCGAGCCTATCTCAGTAAAGAAGGGAGTCAGGCAATGTGCTGTGCTGCCTCCATATATCTTTAAAACTGTGCTTGCGGACTGTTTGCGAATGCTGTCTCCTTTTCTGTTTTTAGAAAATACTGCTATTAGTCACATTGCCTATGTTGATGATGTTCTGCTAGTTAGTCGTACTAGGTCAGGCCTCAAAAAGAATCTAAATGTTCTGATTAATGCTTTGGGTATGATTGAGCTTTCTATAAATGCTTCAAAATGCAAGGTTCTGTGTTTTAATATTTCTAAACCAGTTCCTCCTTTACATGTGGGTACAATGCTACTCAAGTGTGTGTCAAAGTTGAAATGGCTTGGGAATTGGGATTACCTTTTCTGATACACTTTCGACTACATGCTCGTCTCTGGTTGCTAGTGCTCTGCAGTGTATTCGCTTCTCATATGGTAAAATCTCGCCTAATAGAGGGAGGTACAGCCGCCGAGGCCTATGTAAACTTTACCATAATTTTTGTTCTCCTACAATTCTTTTTCTTTCCGGTTTGCAGCCTTTAATGCGCAAAAAAGACTGTCTTCAGCTAAGGAGAGGCTGTTTTAAATATGGTAAATTCCTGCTATATTTATCAAGGTGGTAGAGAAATCACAAGATTGTTTCTCATTTTGGACTTATCGACCCTCTAGTGCTGCTTGACAACATCGCTAAGGACCTGAGGACCAATACTCCAAGGAAGATATTTGCACATGGGCGCCCATAAGCTGAATTCCAGGGGCAAACCTTGTCTAATTGGCACTTTTAATGCTATATAATAGAAATCTCAGAACAAAAATATAAAAATAAGCAACATCATTCAGCCCTGCCCTCCCCCCCCCCCCCTATGGGTGCCAATGTATATGCCAGTGGGCCCCTGACTTATTTTTTACAGATTATTGGTTCTATGGATATTTTTACGTTATTTATGTTGTTTTCCTAATTATTTCTCTGTTGATTATATTATTTGTTTTTTTTTTATCCGCATTTATTTTATATTGCGGGTTACAAATGGACTTACATACTTACTTAAAGAAAGTTTGTGGAGCGGCTATTCTTCTTAGTTTCACTTATTCTCATATAACAATCTAAATTAAGAGCCAAATATCAATGAAGGGAAAAAGAGAAGGAGGAGTTGGAAAAAGTGAGTAATGAACAAATATGATCAAAGAAGGAAGGAGGATAGGTGACCTATCCCCTAAGAGGGATAGGTCCATTTAAGTCTAATTAACTTTAGCCATGCTAACCCCGCCGCGGTGTGCCTTATATGGAGCTTAAAGTTCTAAGTCTAGGGTTATATTTTGTCGTACCTGTTTTTAATAAATCATAGTAAGTTAGCCATTTTTTGGCGGGGGGGGGGGGGGGGGCACGTAGGGTTGTTCCTATAAATAAATCCTAATCTGTTGTAAATTTAACACACAGCATGAACACTGAACACAAAGTATTTCACTTCCGGCAATCACAATTGAGCAGAGTATACAGTCTTTACAATTTGGCCTGTCACCTTCATAATAAGTAATATGCCTACTTGTAGGCCATAATTTTGATTCTCACCAATATCGTTTTTTTATAGCTAGATTTCATTATATATTATAAATAAACTCTATAATTCTATTAAGTAATGTATTCTGATATACAATCTAACATTTTGTATTGTTATTAGAAATGATTGAAATGTTAAAAAAGGTAGAAATGTTCTCAGAAATTGGGCTACCATCAAGTAGATATTATACTCGTGACATGTAACCTCACTTGAAATTGTTGTAAATTTAATATACAGTCTATATAGTGAATACACTGTACCGCACATTCAGCAAGAAAAAGTGAGCTGAGTATACTGTAGATACGACTAGGCCTCGATCTTTGTAATAAGTGATATGCCTAGTTAGCAAGAGCCAGTGGGTTTGACTCCATCAATGGCAATTTGTTATTGCATAATCAATATAAATAAACCCTTCATTTTCTATCTGAGGGAACTCTCCAAAGTGGGCTTGCCATCAAGTAAGCTAGATGCTATTATGGTGACATTCGACCTTAAAATACTTCTACGACTACTACGCTCCTCTTCCATCCCAATCTATTCAAAGCCTCCCTCTGTACACCCCCAGGAAGTTTTCATTGGTAGTATAGTTAAGGTTCCTTACTTATACTAGATATGAGGTGTGTGAGGTTCAACCCAACTTTGTTTTGAAATTTGCCAGACCACTTTTCAAACTGAGTTCATTTTCTAAATGGCGTTGCTTTCTACTAAACGTTTTGAATGTGAAATTTGACCTATATCAAATATATTCGGTTGAGACCCCTACCTTGTAAATGGAGGCCTGTATAGAGTTTATTGATTTCTCATTTTTTCCTTCTCTGTTTGCACTTTTAAGAAATCGGACTAAAAGACAGGAGGCGCCATCATTGGTCGTATTCTGGTTGAAAATGTTGCTAATGATGTCATCTCGCTCTTCAAAAACATCTTAATTTTTTCTGACGTGATGGGTACAAAAATATTCTCGATTCTATAATCTACATATTATTCAATTTTTTGGTTCATCATGAAATGAATAAGTCCTATTTGCTTTTTCTTTTTATTGGATCTCTTGCTCTCCCTCATCGACAGTCATAGGGGTTGTGGCTCAAATCTCTGTTTCTGCAAGGAGAAGGGTATGTGTGTGTGACGATGATATTGAACGTCTAATTTGTATAATATTTCCGTTTAGACTCCTCTCCCCTCTGACATGGTTCTTATGAACCCATAAAAAATACTTAACTATGCCAATCGAGTTCTTATGATTCTTCGTATAAATGTTTTCCCATATATCTTCATATATCTCCATATATGGAGATATATCCCATATATCTCCCATATATATTTTTTACATCTGTTGAAATTCATTCTTTTTGCAATTTTTCAGACTAAAATCATGCTGCAAGACATAACTTTTTTTTACAGACTGGTTCAATTACTAGCTTGATCATCGTCATTATTGGCCGTATTCTTGTTGAAGATGTCGCTAATGGTGTCATGTCGCTCTTCAGAAAGGTTACTGATGTTCCTTACATGATGGGTACAAGACATTTGTCCGAAAGCGAACAAGAAGAACAGGAAAAGAAGCTTGTAGAATACTGGATTGAGGGTATGCCAATAAATTCATATATTAAAAGCTCTTCATCATCTTATTCCTTTAATTAATCTATTAAATTATTGTACTAGTCAGTTTTTATTGATTAATTTAATTAATTAATTATGTTTTGAATAGAAAAATTAATTCATTTAAAAATTTGTTTTACAAAGAAAAGAGTTGCCTCTAATGTTGATAAGTTTCAGGCATTTCTTCCCGTTAATGTATTCCTCTTCTACGTGTACTCGGAAACGCAAACGTTTAAAACGTCAGGTTAAGACTATTGCAGTTGAACGTCACCTGCAATACGTCAGGTTAAGTCACCATTAATTAGAAAACAATCACAGAATTGTTTTTTGAAGAATGAGTTGTGATAAAGAAACAAAGGGAGAAACCTCAATGAAGAGAAAACAGACAAAACGAGACTTCGGCCAGTAGCAAAAAAAAAAAAAAAAAAAAAAACGACGCGGATATTTCGCCTGTATAAAACGAGGCGTCTTCAGTGTAAAAGAAACATAGATTAAAAAACTAAAATAAACTAAAACACATAAAAGAAACCACCACCAGTATTAAAACCAAAATTGAAATTATGTTTTATAATGAAATTAATTAAAAACCAATAGTTAAAACCAATATTTTACAATATTAAAACCACCACCACCACCAATATTGTTGCAATAGACCACTTGGGTTACTGTAACTAATATAGTTACTTCCGTGAAAGCACCAAAGCAACTGTTTTGATCTTTCGGCTTCAGATCGACTAGATCTAAGATCGGCTTAATCTATGATCTAAGGTCGGCTTAAAATCGGCTAAAGATCTAAGATCGGCTTAATCTAAGATCTAAGATGAAGCAAAGTGAGAAGCAAGAAGCAAAGCTAGCACAAGCCTTTTTCAGAATTGCATAAAAATGACCGAGACCGTCGATATTTTAATTAAAATGAAGTTGCCATCAAGCTATGGCTAATTGAAGAAGAAAAGGCCAAGGCAGATAGTGTGAGTGAGAGACCAAGCTGGTATAAGCCTTTTTCAGAGTTGTGTAAAAATGATGTCATTTTTACTTGTTGATACGTAGCCTATCGTCCATCCATCCATCCTGGGGTAGAACCACCATATATATATTTATACAGTACACTCATTCCCTATCTCAGCCATTATACAAAGTTGGACCAAGATGTAAGTGCTCCGGAGAACGAAGAAACATAAGCGACGTTAGCTTTATTCACGGGTAGACAAGTAAGATTTCTCTTGAACGCGAAACTTGGCTTCCCCTTTGTAACACTAAATTTTAAAAGAATCTAATTTTAAATTAATTTATTCCAGTACATATATAAAAGTCGGTAATTAATGGTGCAATGTTATTATTAGATGTTTTTAGAAATTACAAGTAAGTTCGAAGCCTCGAGATGGTTTTAAAGGCATTTTGAGAAAGTTTCTGCGAAAATACGTGTTCCAGGGTAATATACACTGAATTGTTGATGGACGAGGGTATGGGCGGAGCCGTTATACGTGCCGAGACTGTAGTAGCCAAATATTACCGAGTCGTGATTATTCTGTATATAATTTATATACAGTGGGTAGAACTAAGGTAGATAGTCATGGAATAATGGTTAACTTAGTCATTAACTTAATAATCATATCATTATATGATACTTATCTCATTTTTATTATTGTACTTTCATCTAGCTGATAATATCAGTCAATTCTCTAGACTTGCGTAAACCAAAACCAATTTTTTTCTCTACTGTTTTGTGGAAAGGACACATTTCTAGCAACGCTAAATATCAATTACAAATTTCATGAATGAAATAGAGAAAAGATACATTTACATTTACCTGTGAATATCATTGATAGATTGATATGTTATGCCTTTGTGATAAGTATGCATACGTTAGGACTTTTATGTTGGATGGACATTTGTTGCATTATCGGCTCAGTACAGAACATTAATGTTGTATACTCGTTGCAACCCGTTTGGGTAGATCTGCAGCTGACGACGCTATGATGAAAGTGAATACATCACTTTGAGCTTTTTTTATTCTCTTTCATAAAAAAAAACTTACTAGTGAGAAAAATTTGTCATTTGTAGCTGATTCAGGAATGGTAACTGTTGTTTTCTTTAGTCTTAATAAATTTATAATTTAATAAAAGTCTTATAAAAATATAATAAGTCTTAATAATAAGTAATATAATTAATATTATAATAAGTAATAAGTAATTTATAAGTAATAAGTAAGTAATAATAAGTAATAAGTAATTAATAAGTAATAAGTAAGTAATAAGTAATATTATAAAAATTAATAAGTAATAAGTATTATAATTAATAATAATAATATAATAAGTTTTTAAATAATAAGTCTTAATAAATTTAATAAAAAAAAATTTATTGTGAAAACGAATTTGCAGTAATTTTTAAAAAGAGCCTGAAACCCCTCAAAAAACGGTGTCACCGCAAAACTGAAGTATTTTTTTTTTTAGGGAATTCTGGCTCTTTTTAAAAATTTATGCAAATTCATTTTCAAAATAATTTGTTACTATTAAGATTACGGAAATCAAAAATTACGATTCCTGAATCAGCTACTAATGGTATTTTTTCTTAGTAGCCATTTTTTTAGAAAGACATTTTTAAGCTTTTGGTTCCTATGGGCTGTTTTGAGCCCTTTAAGGGGTCAAAATGTAATTTTCATCAGAAGTAATTATTGAATCATGAAAGAGGATCACAAAGGAATCATGTGACGTGTTCACTTTCATACTTTGGAAATCATCCATGGAAATTATTTCATGGAAATCAAAACAAGCGGAAAATAGCCCCCACCCCGGAACACCTCCACATGTAAAATTTGGCAAAGAGAATGTAAAACAACTGAAAAGAATTTTGTGTGGTAATTCTGTCAAATCCCCCCAGTGTAACATTTTCCGTGGGAAATTCAGCCCCCCGGAAATTTCCCTCCCCAAGGAAGATTTTCCCTATAGATATCCATCCCACGGACAACCCCCGAGTTTACAATATAGCTACCATCCTAGTTTACAAACTAGAATGGTTACATCACTTTAATCCTAGCTCAATTTTGTTGTCAACCACAAATTTACCCCCTTTTGCATACCAAAAAGAAGAAAAAAATGTCGCACAAAAAATTCTTTTTGCCTTTGACCCTTACTACCGACTAGTGGAAAATAGGAAACAAACCCTTTCCTATTCTTTTTTTCTATCATCTGTCTAAATATAAACTGTCGTCGTTTTTTTTTTTTTTTTTTTTTTTTTTTTTTTTTTTTTTTTTTTTCTTGTCTATTACTTAGCAAGCTTGTGTGACTACGTTTTGAATTGGTTCTCATTACTGTCAACAACAGAAATGTAAGAAGAATAAAAAGGATTAATCAAATAAATCTTTTAGTAAGACTCTACAATGTTTGAAAAGACCAATAATTCTTTTCGTTCCCAATCTTTCGAAAAAGATCCTCTGGGAATCTGGTAGTTTTATTCCAATGTTGAAGGTATTGAGAGAAGTAAATAAATTTGGGCTAGAGTTTATTCCTATAATTTGAGACTGAGAATGTTTGATACAGATGAAATTCAGGGTTTAAACAAAGAGGGAGAAAGAGATTACTTTCCTATTTTTCCACGTCATTGTCCGTCATGAGTCAAACCAGAAATTTAAACCATCCCTTAGTTCTATGTCTATCTACCCCAGTTCTACCCTAGGATGGATGGATGATAGACAATATCTAACAACAAGTGAAAATAACATCATTTTTATACAATCCTGAAAAATGCTTATGCCAGCGTTGCCTCTCACTCAGACTACCTGTCTTGGCTTTGTCTCCTTTGGCAAATGGCAACTTGATTTTAATTCAAAAATTAACGGACTCGGTCAATGCGTACTGATAAAGCACGTGGCCTGTAGTGCCACTTTCGTGCAGTATTATTCCATGATAAGAGTGTGCTTTAATTTCATTGGTTTACAACTGTGGCCTTTTTGTAAGCCGTTTGGGGGAGGAGACCAGTACTCCTCCCCCTCTTTCTAAGACCTGATTAGTTTTAAAAATCTCTTATGTGAAATTCTGGGCCAGTGATACAACTGTTTCAAATGTTTTATGTAATTCTCTTATAACTACAAAAAATATTAACCCCCAACGGAGAACAGAGCTCGTAAAGCTGGGTACACAATTTGTAAAACATATTATAATTAAAACAATACATCTCGTCATAATAATGATAATAACGACAAATAACTTGGTAAACCAAAAAAGACGAAAACACAAAAAAAAGAAAAAAAATGCTGGGCAAGAGGGGCGTGGAAGGCTACCCCCAACCTGGGTACTCTAAAATAAACACTTACACATACAAAAACATATACAATAATGAAAAAAAAATTGTGTCTTTATATATTTTTACTTACCAGTACATATTTTTGACTTAGCAGTGTTTTCATGAAGTGCGTTCATCGGTGTTTTTAGATTTTCGACAAAATGTTGATATGCATGATTATTATACAAGGAATGCTAATAATCTGGTAACATATTATAGGAGTGGAAGTCGTACTGGATTTCAAATGAAACATCTGGGCCAGGGGGGTATGGAATTCCCTCCCAGATAGTGTTAAGGTGGCTAAACACCAGCATTTGTTTTAAAAAAAAGTAAAGAATTTTTTATTAGGGGGGTAAGGAACCATGATTCAGAGATTGAACATATATGTTATTATTTATTTTCTTTTGTTATTATCTTGTTTTTTCCCTTTTTTGGTTTCCTTTTCTTTCTTTCTTTTCTGTGTTTTATGTGAATGTTCATCAGTATGTGTGAAAATGAAGTTAAAATTTACTTAGAAATTTAATAGGTATTTTTCAAGTATGTTGAAATAGCTTGTGGTAACCACCCAGTGCCAGTGCATTTATGTCTTCCCATGGGCGGTTACCTATTGATCATGTTTAACTAGGTCGTTTTGTAACATAATGTAAAATGAACACAAAGTTATATTCCGTCTGATTGGTTTTCCTGACGATAAATTTAAGCCAGTTGAGCCAAAAGACTTTTAACAAGTAAATTCTCTGTTTCTCTGCGGTTTAAGTATAATCCCCAATCCAAAAACACTAGTTTTTATCATTTTACTAAATTGTTCTTTTATTATCGATGATAGTCGTATGATAGTCGATGATAGTTATGGTAGTCGATGGAGAACAAGTTGGTGAAGAGGTTATTATTGAGTCCATCCCGAGTTGTAGTGCTTATACTCGATAGTATGTTAGTATATACTAGTTATATAGCATATATAGTTATATAGTTATACTACTTATATGGTCATATAGTATGTACTAGTTATATTAGTATATACTAGTTATATAGTGTGTTTATATATACTAGTTAGTATGTGTCAATTTTGATGTATGTGCTGCTAAAATATTTTCCACGTCCATCCGTTGTGGAAAAGGCTATTACTTGCTTAGACTCGGTTCCCTCCCACACCTAGTGGCGGTTAGGGAAGCAACGATAGATTGTTTCTATATTATGTAGCTCAAAGACTACTAGAGACTATTATGTATTGTATTTGCCAGAAGAAAGCCACTTTAACTATCCATAATTTGTAGTGTTATTTTAGATAACAATATTCCTTGATGTTTTTATTATGTAATAAAACATCAAGAGGGAGTAAAGGGAGGTTTAAATTTATTGTAAGCCAAAGTTATCATCAACCATCAATAGAAAGAAAAATGACAGTCTTCAAGGTCGGGTCACTTTGAGTTACTTCAAGGTCATTTCATTGTCGGGTCACTTCAAGGTCCGTCACACATTAATTTATGAACAGAGAAGTAGATATCAGCCCTTACATGGAGATAAGCACTTGGTTTGAGCTATGAAGTCTATTGTTGTTTCTTTACCTTTCTTAATTTTAGATCTTATCAAATAATTAAATATAATTTTGAATTCAAATCCATTGCATACAAATTGTCTCGTCACTGTGTAGTCACTGTATGTCTCGTCCACAGTTTATATAATTATCCAGTATGATCATTCCCTATCTCACCCATTATAAAAACCCGGACCGGGGTGCAAGTGCTCCAGAGAACGTAGAAACATAGGCGGCATCAGATCTTTTCACGGGTAGACAAGTCAGACGCGAAACAATCGGAAACAAGTGGAAACCCGCTGTTACGAATAATGCACTTAGTAACCATTTCTCATTGATAGACGCAAACACACTGATCCATAACTGTACGAAGAAGTGGGAGGAGCTTTTAGTTCGCACCGAGAACGAACACCAGAAATGATCTACGATAAGCTTACTGGATAATTATATAAACTGTGTCTCGTCACTGAAAATTGTCTCGTCACATGTTCTCGTCACTGTGTAGCCTAAAAATTTGGACTGACAGTTTTCAGAAAAAGGGTTTCCCTGGATGAACAAAATATTGATCTTACTCAGCTAATACTAACCATGAGGAGAATAATTTAATTAAATATATTTAATTAAAAGCATGAGAAGAATAATTAAATATATTTTACTCAGGCTCTTTTTTTTGCTTAGTAAATTCGGTGGAAGATCTTGTTTGTCTGGAAAGCAATTGACGCTGACTCAAAGCTTAATAATAAATCCTTTGACAATACATAATGCCTCTTCCTTTTTACAACAAGGAATATATGTCAAATTTTGACACACAAAATATTAGGCTATTTTTCATCCAGAAATGGCACGGACGAAGAAAATATCTTTAGCTCTCTTGATTCCCAGTTTTGTTCCAAGTTAAGTAAATGTATCAAAATGGGAATTCATGTAGATAATGCCCGTTTACAAATATGTCGCATGTGATGCAGATGTCATGTTTTACTTCACAAGAGGAAGCAGATGTGCATCGGCGTTGGTAGAATCAGAAATATTGCCGGTAATGGGGTGCTACCATTTCGAACGACCGTCACAAGCACCAACCGTCACAACATCCAAAATAATTTATAAGTTTATATAATAGTAATAAGTATATAATAGTTTAGAAACAAATTTCGGCTATACATTTGCACATCAGGGGGGGGGGGGGGGTAAAGCATAGCATATATTAAATACGTAACCTAACCTAGATGCCTATTCCCCCCTAAACCCCAAAAAACTAAAGTTTAAAAATTTTTGATGTTTTGACGGTTGATGGTTATGACGGATTTTGTGGATGTTATGACGTTGGATGTTATGACGCCTTCCCACTGGTGATATCAGTTTTTTTGTGGTATTGCGTCAGTGTCGATGAGTACGTGCTCGGCCTCCTATCCATTAGACCTCAGCTGCTCGGCAATGATAGTTTTCTGTTTATTATGATGGATCGCTGGAATGGTCTTTGCTCTTCACTAACTTCATTGACTAACTGAAGTCGATGCTTGGTTACCTTAACCTTTTAATCCTTTTTAACTGGTTGCTTCATTTGTTTGTGAGCATTGTCATTTGAATCGAAAGCAGCGACTGCTTGGATGGAACATTTTGCAGAAAGGTTTTATAAGCATCAGTTACTTTACTGCAAGAAGCAGCAGCCTTCCGTCAAACATAGTAACCATACTCTGTATAAAACGGTCAAAAAAGTGGAGTTCTTAAATTTATTCAGATGAAAATAAAGTATCTATTGAAAGTGCAGAGGTACGATGAAGAGATAGTACTAAGCTGAAATTAAACGAATTGTCTTTTTATCGATTACATCTATTAGAGCTTGGAAATTGAGTTAGACACCGGAATACTAGGGGTTAATCGAACATTCTCAATCAATCACCGGTAATCAATCTTTGTCAATCAATCTTTCGCAATCAATCACTGTGGAAGATTTTTGTACGATTCCATCCACTTTGTCCTTCCTGTTGAAAACAAATTACGTCGGTCTTTCCGCTTTGAATTGATTAATATAGTATCTTGTTCTTGTACTGAATATTACCCGGTTTAACGATCCCTCTCATAAATTTCTACAACCTCCCCTTCTATACGAGGCTGTCGGGGGAGGGGAGGAGTTTCATATTTGCATAAATATTTGTGTTCCTTACTAAAAAAAAAAAGACATCTGATCAAACTTTGAGAAAGGTATTTTGTTCAAAAACGTGGAAAGGTCCAATAAATATGCTTCCGGGATAACATGACCCCCACAGCTCTTTGGGCAAGGGCTCTAAGCTATGCAAGCTCTCTATTGTTTACATAAATCGCAATACCCCGAGTTCAATAACGCACGACACCTTTTTTCCTTTCTTCGAAGATTTATTTATGAATCCTTTTACATGAATGTCCTAAGCACTGAAACTGTTAAATTGGCAAGCTATTGCCACAACTTTAGATAAACCCTTGTAGTATATATATATATATAATATATATATATATATATATATATATATATATATATATATATATATATATATATATATATATATATATATATATATATATATATATATATATATATATATATATATATATATATATATATATATATATATATATATATATATATATATATATATATATATATATAGCAAGTAAAAATCTTTGGCTTTTTCTACGCTGAATCTGATGACAAGAATCAGAACGACAGAAGATCAAGAATCAGAAGAATCAAGAACGACAGAGAATCAGAAAAGAGAATCAGAAAAGAGGAGTCACAGAGAAGTGAAATGAATTGAAGTGATTACATTTCAGAAGCTACATGCGTTATATCATTTCTTGTCAAAACATGCGTGTGTTGTATTATTTTGTATATGAAGATGCAGATTTTGTATAAATATGTTTTTGTTTTTAATGTTATATTTCGTTACATAGAAAAAGCACGTAGATATAGAAATTTTCTTTCCAATGAGTCCATGAACATCTTTATGATGTTTCAGTGCCCCAGTAGAGGCGGCAAAAAAAGGGAAAAAAAAAGAGAGGAGACATCACTGTATCCCATGTGAAACAGTGATTCTCCTTGTTGCTCAAGATGGGGAACTGTAAATCCCTTAAATGGAATTTTTCAGCAATGATGATTCCTATGAAACAATTTAAGTTTCGATCCGACACCATTTTGTGGGGTTTCAGGCTATTTTTAAAATCCCCACAAATTTGTTCTCGCGACGGGTTTTTGTCATTATGAGCAATATTAATTATTACTATCTCTGAATCAGATTCAAATAGCGATTCTCCCTCCTTGACTGTTTTAAGACGCGCTTTTAAATTTTTTGCCACTATGGGCAAGGGTATGCTCTTTACTAGGCTGGCCCCAAGGGGGAACCTAGTGAAATCATCGCCAGTGTGTCTCTTGGTCCATGCTTTGTAGCTCTGGCTAGTCACCAGAGAATTTTGGGTTCGATTCGAAACAATAATTTTTTCAAGCATTCTTCTTTGTTTTATCAGTATGTTTGTATGTCTATGTATATAGTCTATTGTGTGTTTGTACGCATAAAATATGTTAGGAATCTCCTTTTATTATCAATTATTTCGCTGGATATTGAATATCAGTCTTATATAAACCAGTTTTATATATAAAAATTAATTTTTTAGTTTACAAGATTCTCTTCATTGTCTGTTTTATTGGAATGGTGATATCCTGTATCTTCTCTGGTCTCATGGTGTATGGCTCCGTCAAGGTTCGTATTTTTGTCATTATTTAACTGCTGTAGATTTCACCTGAATAGGGGAAACAATTTTTTTGTAAGTACTTGAAAAAAAAAACTAAAGAAAATGCAGAAGAATAGCTTGGGTAAGTCTTCACTTTTTTGGGTGATACTTTCTTGATATATTCAATCAAACTCATATAGGTTAAAAAAATTATAATAAAAAATATATTGTGTGATTAAGAGAGTGAAGGCGTCATAACATCGAACCGTCAGGAGCACGAACGTCAGGAGCAGTACAAAATCCGTCATAACATCGACAAAAAAAATCCGTCAGAACCCCGAACCGTCATAACATTGAACATTTTAAAACTTTAGTTTTCTGGGGTTTAGGGGGGGGGGGAAGGTACCTAGGTTAGGTTACGTATTTAATATATGGTATTCTTTACCCCCCGTCCCACCCCACCCACTACCACGAAATGGTAGCACCCCATTAAGGATACGAAAGAAGCATTCCTTATTCCCTGCATATATTTAGATTGTTGCTGGTAATAAAGGAAACAAGGGGTTAACGGGTATTTTTAAGGTGAATTTAAGAAAGGATGAAAATATTTAAGAAATTTGACATGGCTGTATGTTTCTTATTTTTACCCCTTGTGTAGATATAAGAATAAGAATATGTGCCATATAAATGTGAATTTCAAGAAATAAGCGAGTTAATAAAGAATAAAGGAATAAAGGAGTTAAGCGAGTTAAGAAAAAAGAAAAAATTAAGGAAAATCAAATTCAGATTAAATTAAGAAAAAAAATTAAATTAAATTAAGATTTAATTTAATAAAAAAAATTAAATTAAGAAAAAAAAATTAAGAAAAATTAAGAAAAAATTAATAAAGAAAAAAGGAATAAAGGAATTAAGCGAGTTAATAAACAAGAATAAAGGAAGTGTATAGATAGTATGGGTTTGATGAGAGATGACTGGTGAGTGTTGAATGTTTTGCAGGAGTTGAAAATCTTAGGACGATGTCTCAATCTATCAATGGAACAGAGAAATAGATTTTGTGATGTTTTCGGCTCATTTAGCATGAATACCTTGGGTTGGAACTTTAAATTTGTGTTACCATGGTGCTAGGGTTTATAGAGCAATAAAAATTATGATAACAAATTCTTGTTATAGGAAGCCGAAGAAAAGGAATAGGAAAGATATTTATCCCTCATCATTTATCCCTTTGCACTAGAGCTTCTGATATCAAGCAGGAAATTCTAATATCACCGCCGATATAATTAGACTACTATTTAACATCTAATTAATAAATTAGACTACTGTTTAACTGTTCGTCATTATTTATCCCTTTGCACTAGAGCTTCTAATATCAACCAGGATGAATCTATCCTCACACCCGATAATTTTAATAAATTAGACTACTGTTTAATTGTTCTTCATTATATATCCCTTTGCACTAGAACTTCTAATATCAACCAGGATGGAACTATCATCACCGCCGATAATTTTAATAAATTAGATAATTTTAATGACATTAATTATACATTAAATTTTTAAATCAGTTTTGAAAGCTAATGTTGAAGTAAATCAATAAATTAGGCTAGACATTAGTCTTATAGTTTTGCAAGCTAATGTTGAAGTGAATCAATAAATTAGGCCAGACATTAATTTTACATTAGTTTTTTACTTTAGTTTTACAAGCTAATGTTTTAGAAAATCAATAAATTAGGCTAGACATTAGTTTTACAAGCTAATGTTGATGTAAATCAATAAATTAGGCTAGACATTAGTCTTACATTAGTTTTGCAAGCTAATGTCGAAGTGAATCAATAAATTAGGCCAGACATTAATTTTACATTAGTTTTTTACTTTAGTTTTACAAGCTAATGTTTTAGAAAATCAATAAATTAGGCTAGACATTAGTTTTACAAGCTAATGTTGAAGTAAATCAATAAATTAGGCTAGACATTAGTCTTACATTAGTTTTGCAAGCTAATGTCGAAGTGAATCAATAAATTAGGCCAGACATTAATTTTACATTAGTTTTTTACTTTAGTTTTACAAGCTAATGTTTTAGAAAATCAATAAATAGGCTAGACATTAGTTTTACAAGCTAATGTTGAAGTAAATCAATAAATTAGGCTAGACATTAGTCTTACATTAGTTTTGCAAGCTAATGTTGAAGTGAATCAATAAATTAGGCCAGACATTAATTTTAACATTAGTTTTTTACTTTAGTTTTACAAGCTAATGTTTTAGAAAATCAATAAATTAGGCTAGACATTAGTTTTACAAGCTAATGTTGAAGTAAATCAATAAATTAGGCTAGACATTAGTCTTACATTAGTTTTGCAAGCTAATGTCGAAGTGAATCAATAAATTAGGCCAGACATTAATTTTACATTAGTTTTTTACTTTAGTTTTACAAGGTAATGTTTTAGAAAATCAATAAATTAGGCTAGACATTAGTTTTACAAGCTAATGTTGAAGTAAATCAATAAATTAGGCTAGATATTAGTCTTACATTAGTTTTGCAAGCTAATGTTGAAGTAAATCAATAAATTAGGCTAGACATTTTTTGCAAGCTAATGTTGAAGTGAATCAATAAATTAGGCCAGACATTAATTTTACATTAGTTTTTTACTTTAGTTTTACAAGCTAATGTTTTAGAAAATCAATAAATTAGGCTAGACATTAGTTTTACAAGCTAATGTTGAAGTAAATCAATAAATTAGGCTAGACATTAGTCTTACATAAGTTTTGCAAGCTAATGTTGAAGTGAATCAATAAATTAGGCTAGACATTAGTTTTACAAGCTAATGTCGAAGTGAATCAATAAATTAGGCCAGACATTAATTCTACATTAATTTTTACATTAGTTTTACAAGCTAATGTTTTAGAAAATCAATAAATTAGGCTAGACATTAGTTTTACAAGCTAATGTTGATGTAAATCAATAAATTAGGCTAGATATTAGTTTTATATTAGTTTTACATTAGTTTTACAAGCTAATGTTTTAGAAAATCAATAAATTCGGCTAGACATTAGTTTTACAAGCTAATGTTGAGTTATATCATAGGCAGCGCGCTAGCGCTGCCTAAGTAAAAGAACGATATGGGCACAATGTGTTTTTATTTTTGTTTTTTTTTCTCCATACCCGGGCACTTCGTATCGAAGGAGCTGTCGTAGAAACTTCGATAAGGGCTCATTCGATTGAAAATTGGAGTGGCTAGTGCCCTTTTTAATAGTCGAAAGTGATTGGAGGGCAACTAGCCCCCCCCCGCGCATCATTCCCCCAAACACATCCAATCAAAATTTTGTGATAGCCATTTTGTTCAGCGTAGTTGATATCCAGATAGAAAATATGCTTTTGAGGAGGACACTCCCCCAGAACCCTCTGGGCAAGGGTTTTAAGTTATGCCCTGGGGGCATGCAAGGTTTTTATAGAAGGCGTTGTCGTAGGAACTTCAAAAACAGGCTCATTCGATTGGAAATTCAAAGGGCTAGTACCCTTTTTAATAGTCGAATATGATTGGAGGGCAACTAGCCCCCCCACGCCCATCATTCCCCCAAACACATCCAATCAAAATTTTGAGATAGCCATTTTGTTCAGCGTACTTGATTTCCAGATAGAAAATATGTTTCTGAGGAGGACACTCCCCCACAACCCTCAGGGCAAGGGTTTTAAGTTATTCCCTGGCGGCATATAAGGTTTTTATAGAAGGCGTTGTCGTAGAAACTTCAAAAAATGCTTATTCGATTGGAAATTCAAAGAGCTAGTGCCCTTTTTAATAGTCGAAAGTGATTCGAGGGCAACTAGCCCCCCCCCCACCCATAATTTCCCCAAACACATCCAATCAAATTTTGAGATAGCCATTTTGTTTAGCGTAGTTGGTTTCTAGATAGAAAATTTGTTTTTGTGGAGGACACTCCCCCACAACCCTCAGGGCAAGGGTTTTAAGTTATTCCCTGGGGGCATATAAGGTTTTTATTGAAGGCGTTGTCGTAGAAACTTCAAAAATGCTCCTTCGATTGGAAATTCAAAGAGCTAGTGCCCTTTTTAATAGTCGAAAGTGATTCGAGGGCAACTAGCCCCCCCCCACGCCCATCATTTCCCAAACACATCCAATCAAAATTTTGAGATAGCCATTTTGTTCAGCGTAGTTGGTTTCCAGATAGAAAATATGTTTTTGTGGAGGACACTCCCCCACAGCCCTCAGGGCAAGAGTTTTAAGTTATGCCCTGGGGGCATATAAGGTTTTTAAAGAAGGCGTTGTCGTAAAAGCTTCAAAAGAAGCTCATTCGATTGGAAATTCAAAGGACTAGTGCCCTTTTTAATAGTAAAAAGCGATTGGAAGGCAACTAGCCCCCTCCCCACAACCATCATTCCCCCAAACACATCCAATAAAAATTTTGAGATAGTCATTTTGTTCAGCGTAGTTGATCTCTAGATAGAAAACATATTTTTAGGAGGACACTCCCCCACAACCCTCAGGGCAAGGATTATAAGTTATGCCCTGGGGGCATATAAGGTTTTTATTGAAATCTTTGTTGTAGAAAATTGAAAAAGTGCTCATTAGATTTGAAATTCAAAGGGCTAGTACCCTTTTCAAAAGTTGAAAGTGATTTGAGGGCAACTATCCCCCCTCTCACGCCCACCTTTTCCCCAAAACATCCAATCAAAATTTTTAGATAGCCATTTTATTCAACATAGTTGAAAGTTTTGGAAATTAGGTCTTTAAGGATGACAACCCCTCCCCCCACAGCCCTCAGGGCAAGGGTTGTAAGTTATGCCCTTTTGGCATATAAATATTTTATTGAAAGCGTTGTCGTAGAAACTTCAAAAGGGCTCATTCAATTGGAAATTGAAAGGCCTAGTGCCTTTTTTAATAGTTGAATGTGATTGGATAGTGCCTAACGCCCCTCTCACGCCCACCATTTTCCCAAACACATCGAATAAAATTTTGAGATATCCATTTTGTTCAACATAGTTGAAAGTCCTGGATATTAGGTCTTTTAGGATGCTAACCCCCTCAGAGCCCTCAGTGCAGAAAGTTCTGGAAATTAGGTCTTTTAGAATGACACCCCCCCCCCCCAGCACTCAGGGCAAGGGTTTTAAGTTATGCCCTGGGGGCATATAAGATTTTTATTGAAAGTTTTGTCGTAGAAACTTCAAAAGGGCTCATTTGATTGGAAATGGAAAGGGCTAGGGCTATTTGCTATTTTAATAGTTGAAAGTGATTGGAGAGCAACTACCGCCCCTCTCACGCCCACCATTTCCCCAAAAACATCCGATCAAAATTTTGAGATAGCCATGTTGTTTAACGTAGTTGAAAGTTCTGGAAATTCGGTCTTAGAGGATGACAACCACCCTAACAGACCTTAGGGTAAGGGTTGTAATTTATGCCCCGGGGGTCATATAAGGTGCTTATAGAAAGCGTTGTCGTTTCCAAAAGGGCTCATTCGATCGGAAATCGAAAGGCCTAGTGCCCTTTTTAATAATCAAAAGTGATTGGAAGGCTTGACATTTTTATAGTAAAGATCTAAGTGGGTATAACTTATTATTTTTGTTGTTGTTGTTGTTGTTTAGACCAGGGCACTTCGTATCGAAGGATTTGTCGTGGGAACTTCGAAAAGGGGTCATTCGATTGAAAATAAAAAGGGCTGATGCTCTTTTTGATAGTCGAACGTGATTTGAGGGCAATTAATTCCCCTTCCACTCCCACCCTCCCACTCCAGCCTTCCCATTTCTGCCCTTAAAATTTAACCAAATCACAATAGCGTAAGTGTATCCAAGCTATCAACAAAGTAAACAGATTTTTTTTGCAAATGGTATCAAGTTTTCCATTTCAGGTCAACTAGACATGATATGAAACTAAATTAAACAGTATTGTTTGTGTCCAGATTGTTAAAAGGGTGTATGTCGTTAAAAATTGCTGAAAAATTGTCTCCAGCATACAAATAGCAGGCCAAACTATAATGTCTTAAAAAACGAAAAGATTTAAAGTATTATTTTCTTTTTCCCTGTAAAGACAATTTCAATTTAAAACGAACAGAAATTAATTTTTTTTCCAAAAACTGAGTTTTTCAAAGAAAAGTAAAGAACTCCATTAAACAAAAACTGAGCAAAAATAAAATCAAATAATCTACTAGGCGTGAAACTACCACAAAATCAGCATCGATAAATAAATGAAACCCAACACGAACAGAAATTACAAGAATTAACCGAGTCAAACTCAAAACGAGCAGAAATTATATAATTAGTAATCAAAATGTTAATATTATTTGATTTATTAAAGTTATAAAAGTATAAACATTTATATTTTTTCAGTAAAGTGCAAATTTTGTTCTGGCCTTGGAAAGGCATAGGGGTTTGCGCCCAACTTATGTTAATTTCTGCTTGTTTTGAGTTCTCCCAGTAATGAGTTCACGTTTTGAGTTCACCTTCTCCCAGTAATGGGTTAAATTGCATGGTGATGACGAACACCATTGTGGGAGGATCCTCTATAGGAGGACAACTGCGGCAGGGCGTAAGATCCAGATCTATGGACAATGGCCTCTGCAAAAGGCTGTCTCGACCTTTTCGCGGTACCTGCAAGACTCGGGACCTTGCGGTCAACTCTATTCCCACTTGAGAAGTGGCGCCCCTCGAGGAAATTATAGCCTAAGAAACGACACAGCATCCGCACGGGATTCTGACTAATGGACAGTTCTTCTGGGCTTGGTTTGTTTTAATGCGCGTTCAGAGTATCAGTTATAGTAGTATATGCCCCTGTAGAACCGACTGACGGAGATACTAGTGACTCAGATGAACTTTACTTACAGTTACAGGAGCAAATAGACAAGGTCCCAGGTAGAAATATGATGTTATTACTGGTAGATTTTAATGCCCAGTTTGGTAGAAATAGGGATAAATGGTATCCTAGCCTTGGTAATTTTCATGTAGGAAAAGAAAACAGTAATGGATACAGACTTTTGCAATTTTGTAGGTATAACAATCTAGTTATAACCAATACGGTGTTTGGTCATAAAATGGCTCATAAGTTAACATGGTATTCACGTGAGGGTAAGACAGCAAACCTTATCGATTATGTTATAGTAAACCGAAGACTGGCAGGATCAATACAAGATACTAGGGTATATAGGAGTGCCGTTATTGTTGTTAAAAGTAAAGATCACCATCTAGTAGTGTCAAGGGTTAATTTAAAGCTGAAACATCGGAAGGGTAACTACCTCCCGGGAAGTTATGATGTTGATAGACTCCAGGATGAGAATTTGAGGGAAACTTTCCAGGAACAGTTCAATACTAAACTTGAGAGTTTAAAATTTGATAATGTGGAAGATGGTTGGAATCATTTTGGAAAAATAATTTGTGAAGTTGCTGAAGGTGTATTAGGGAAGAAAGCTAGAACTGCAGCTAAGAATATTAGTGAAAAAGCTTTATGTTTAATAGAAAGGAGAAAGGACTTGTACAAGAATTGTCTGAGTGATAGGTCGTATGAAAACAAAAGGAATGTAAAGAAAGTGGAGAAAGCATTAAAATATGAACTAAGCAGATGTGAAATGGAGGCCATGGATAAAAATTGCCGAGGATCTGGAAGATGCAGCTAGACGGTATAATAGTGAAATATTGTACTGGCATGTTAACAAATTGAGAGGGAGTAGTCAATCCGGACTTGGCCCAGTTAAAGAGGAATAGGGCCGCAATTAGCGATAAGGAAAAAAACTAAAGAGAGATGGGCCGAACATTTTGTTAATTTGCTTTACCGAGATAGAGTTGCAGGAAAAGATATAGAGGAAAATGAAAAGGCTTGTGATACCTTGGATGTGAAAGAAGATTTTTTTTGTGAGGAAGAATTAGCAACTGTACTAAAAGGATTAAAAAATAATAAGGCTCCAGGTGCTGATAGGGTGGTAAATGAGTTTCTTTTAATATGGTGGCTCTGAGGTTAGAAATAAGTTACTGAAGATAATGAATAGATTTTTGAAATAGGGGAAATACCTAACGATTTTAGGAAAACCTTAATTAAGCCACTCTATAAGAAAGGTGATAAAAGTGAGTGTGGTAATTATCGAGGCATTAGTCTGGTCTCTGTAGGTAGTAAATTACTTAGTAATATGATACTTTTTAGACTGAGAGATGCCGTAGACAAAGTTTTAAGAGAAGAACAGTGCAGTTTTAGAAAAGGTAGAGGATTCGTTGACCAAATTTTCACTCTTAGGCTAATAATTGAGAAGTGCCTGAGTTTTCAAACACCTTTGGTCCTCAGTTTCATAGATTATGAGCAAGCGTTCGATTCTGTTGATAGAAGAGCTTTGGTAAACGTTTTATCCTTGTATGGTATACCAGACAAATACATTAAAGTGATTAGTGCTATGTACGAGAATAACACTGCTGCGGTTAAGGTAGGAAATGAGGGAAGCAGCTGGTTTTGTATTAAATCAGGAGTTAAGCAGGGTTGTGGTCTATCCCCCTTTATATGGATTATTTTGATGGACTTTGTTTTAAGGAGCACAGGAAAGGCAATGGGAGACCACGGAATCAAATGGGGAGGAAAGTCTCCTGGACTTGGATTATGCTGATGATTTAAGCATCCTAGATGAAAGTGTGAGCTAAATGAAGGAACTTTTAGAGGTTTGCAAGTTCAGGGTGCTAGAATAGGTTTGAAAATTAATGTTAAGAATACTAAGTCAGTAAGGCTAGGAATAAGTGAAGTTGAAAAGGTGACGTTGGGTAATGAAAAGATTGATCAGGTGGACAGCTTCACTTAACTTAGTAGTATTATTAGTAAAGACGGTAGGAGCAGTGAAGATGTTTAAAAGTAGAATAGCCAAGGCTCAAGGTGTTTTTTTCTCAGTTTAAATAAAAGTTTGGAAGAATAGGAAGATAAGTCTGCAAACCAAGATTAGAATATTATATGGTTAATATGGTTGAGGTGGCAAGATTATATGGTTGAGGTGGCTAGGGCACGTTGTGCGGATGAAGGATGACAGATTGTCGAAGATTGTTCTTCTCGGCCAACCGTCTAGGGCTAAACGGAAAGCAGGTCGTCCCCGTCTGGGGTGGGAGGACGTCATAAAGATAGATTTAAAGGAAATGGGAACATCGTGGGCGGGTGTAAAAAGGGAGGCTTTGAATAGATTGGGGTGGAGGAGGAGCGTGCGTAGCTGTGTTGGCCTCAGGCGGCTTGGTGCTGCGGTGAGTTGTTAGTAGTAGTAGTAGTATTTTCGATTGTGTCAATTGTGTTGTTTCTTTTATGGGTGTCCCTGATTCTATTGCTTTTAGTGGCAATGTCAGCTTATTCATGTCCTCTTATATTTTAGTGACCACACAATGGTCACCACACACAGTGGTTACTAATGTGTTTTTGGATGTTGTCAGCTTCTCCATTGTCAATAGAGTTTTGCTATCTTTGAACCATCGTAGCCGAGTCGTTAGCGCACTGGACTTGAAATCCTGAGAACGGTGGTTCTAATCCTGTTGAGACTCTTTAAGCTCATCTAGAGTCGACCAGCTCTAAATGGATACCTGGAGAAATCCTAAACCGCATGTTTCTTTTTTTCATGTCAAATAATCATTATTTTTCACACGTAATAATACAAGGCTTACAGCAACATTATAAAAAATTTCGATTAAACCATCCCAACCTGCATATCTCTTTAATTTGCCTTTGGTGCAATCACGTTAGCTTTCAATCTTCTTTTTTAGAAAGATATGGGAAAATATATCCCTTTTATTCCCTCACACTTTCTCACTGTTATCCTTTATGCTAGAAAGGGCAGTCAAAAAGCTCTTGCAAATGAAAGCACCCTGCCAATGGTCACGTAGGAGTCTTATTGCTTTTAATTATTCTCATCTTGGACTTTCAAAAGCTTAGTAGAAAAGTTTTGACTTATTTTTTTTCTCATCTTGTTGCTTTCTATTTTTTCAAAGGAAGAATGTTTGTCAAATATTTTCTATTGAAGGAAAACAGGTCGGTTGTATTAGAAGTGCCGTGGTATTGCAGAAATTTACGTTGCGGAGATCAGTGGCGGATTTAAGATTTTGAGAAGGAAGGTGGGCTTCTAGATTTTCTATGACTATATTTTTGACTATGACTATATTTTCTATGACTATATTGACTATATGACTATATTTTTGTCTTGATGCAAATTTCATATACGAGCTTCGAACTACGTTGCAATAGTTGAAAAAAATATTCTTAAAATATAGTTATTATTTTTTAATTATATTATAAAATGTAAACAGGAGCATTTAAAAAAAAGAAAGATAATTAAAAAATAATCATAAATTTAATAAAAGTTCCTTCCATTTTTTGGGGAAACAAATCATAGATTACTGTTTCGCAATATTATGATGACCTTAGGAAACAACCAAATAGCTTAAAACAGAAAAAAATATTCTTAAAATATAGTAATTATTTTTTTTAATTATATTATAAAATGTAAAAAGGATCATTAAAAAAAATGAAAGATTATTTAAAAATAATCATAAATTTAATAAAAGTTCCTTCCATTTTTGGGGGGAAACAAATCATAGATTACTGTTTCGCAATATTATGATGACCTTAGCAAACAACCAAATAGCTTAAAACAGAAAAAAATATTCTTAAAATATAGTAATTATTTTTTTAATTATATTAAAAAATAATCGTAAATTTAATAAAAGTTCCTTCCATTTTTGGGGGGAAACAAATCATAGATTACTGTTTCGCAACATTATGATGACCTTAGGAAACAACCAAATAGCTTAAAACAGAAAAAAATATTCTTAAAATATAGTAATTATTTTTTTTAATTATATCATAAAATGTAAAAAGGATCATTAAAAAGAGAAATGAAAGATTATTAAAAAATAATCATAAATTTAATAAAAGTTCCTTCCATCTTGGGGGGAAACAAATCATAGATTACTGCTTCGCAACATTATGATGACCTTAGGAAACAACCAAATAGCTTAAAACAGAAAAAAATATTCTTAAAATATAGTAATTATTTTTTTAATTATATTATAAAATGTAAAAAGGATCATTAAAAAAAATGAAAGATTATTTAAAAATAATCATAAATTTAATAAAAGTTCCTTCCATTTTTGGGGGGAAACAAATCATAGATTACTGTTTCGCAACATTATGATGACCTTAGGAAACAACCAAATAGCTTAAAACAGAAAAAAAATATTCTTAAAATATAGTAATTATTTTTTTAATTATATTAAAAAATAATCGTAAATTTAATAAAAGTTCCTTCCATTTTTGGGGGGGAAACAAATCATAGATTACTGTTTCGCAACATTATGATGACCTTAGGAAACAACCAAATAGCTTAAAACAGAAAAAAATATTCTTAAAATATAGTAATTATTTTTTTAATTATATTATAAAATGTAAAAAGGATCATTAAAAAGAAATGAAAGATTATTAAAAAATAATCATAAATTTAATAAAAGTTCCTTCCATTTTTGGGGGGAAACAAATCATAGAATACTGCTTCGCAACATTATGATGACCTTAGGAAACAACCAAATAGCTTAAAACAGAAAAAAATATTCTTAAAATATAGTAATTATTTTTTTAATTATATTATAAAATGTAAAAAGGATCATTAAAAAGAAATGAAAGATTATTAAAAAATAATCATAAATTTAATAAAAGTTCCTTCCATTTTTGGGGGGAAACAAATCATAGATTACTGCTTCGCAACATTATGATGACCTTAGCAAACAACCAAATAGCTTAAAACAGAAAAAAATATTCTTAAAATATAGTAATTATTTTTTTTAATTATATTATAAAATGTAAAAAGGATCATTAAAGAAAAATGAAAGATTTTTAAAAAATAATCGTAATTTTAATAAAAGTTCCTTCCATTTTTGGGGGGAAACAAATCATAGATTACTGCTTCGCAACATTATGATGACCTTAGCAAACAACCAAATAGCTTAAAACAGAAAAAAATATTCTTAAAATATAGTAATTATTTTTTTAATTATATTATAAAATGTAAAAAGGATCATTAAAAAGAAATGAAAGATTATTAAAAAATAATCATAATTTAATAAAAGTTCCTTCCATTTTTGGGGGGAAACAAATCATAGATTACTGCTTCGCAACATTATGATGACCTTAGCAAACAACCAAATAGCTTAAAACAGAAAAAAAATATTCTTAAAATATAGTAATTATTTTTTTAATTATATTATAAAATGTAAAAAAGGATCATTAAAGAAAAATGAAAGATTTTTAAAAAATAATCGTAAATTTAATAAAAGTTTCCTTCCATTTTTGGGGGGAAACAAATCATAGATTACTGTTTCGCAACATTATGATGACCTTAGGAAACAACCAAATAGCTTAAAGCAGAAAAAAATATTCTTAAAATATAGTAATTATTTTTTAATTATATTTTAAAATGTAAAAAGGATCATTAAAAAAATTGAAAGATTATTAAAAAATAATCATAAATTTAATAAAAGTTCCTTCCATTTTTTGGGGAAACAAATCATAGATTACTGTTTCGCAATATTATGATGACCTTAGGAAACAACCAAATAGCTTAAAACAGAAAAAAATATTCTTAAAATATAGTAATTATTTTTTTAATTATATTATAAAATGTAAAAAGGATCATTAAAGAAAAATGAAAGATTATTAAAAAATAATCATAATTTAATAAAAGTTCCTTCCATTTTTGGGGGGGAAACAAATCATAGATTACTGCTTCGCAACATTATGATGACCTTAGGAAACAACCAAATAGCTTAAAACAGAAAAAAATATTCTTAAAATATAGTAATTATTTTTTTAATTAATTATAAAATGTAAAAAGGATCATTAAAAAGAAATGAAAGATTATTAAAAAATAATCATAAATTTAAATAAAAGTTCCTTCCATTTTTGGGGGGAAACAAATCATAGATTACTGCTTCGCAACATTATGATGACCTTAGCAAACAACCAAATAGCTTAAAACAGAAAAAAATATTCTTAAAATATAGTAATTATTTTTTTAATTATATTATAAAATGTAAAAAAAGGATCATTAAAGAAAAATGAAAGATTTTTAAAAAATAATCGTAAATTTAATAAAAGTTCCTTCCATTTTTGGGGGGAAACAAATCATAGATTACTGCTTCGCAACATTATGATGACCTTAGCAAACAACCAAATAGCTTTAAACAGAAAAAAATATTCTTAAAATATAGTAATTATTTTTTTAATTATATTATAAAATGTAAAAAGGATCATTAAAAAGAAATGAAAGATTATTAAAAAATAATCATAAATTTAATAAAAGTTCCTTCCATTTTTGGGGGGAAACAAATCATAGATTACTGCTTCGCAACATTATGATGACCTTAGCAAACAACCAAATAGCTTAAAACAGAAAAAAATATTCTTAAAATATAGTAATTATTTTTTTAATTATATTATAAAATGTAAAAAGGATCATTAAAGAAAAATGAAAGATTTTTAAAAAATAATCATAAATTTAATAAAAGTTCCTTCCATTTTTGGGGGGAAACAAATCATAGATTACTGCTTCGCAACATTATGATGACCTTAGCAAACAACCAAATAGCTTAAAACAGAAAAAAATATTCTTAAAATATAGTAATTATTTTTTTAATTATATTATAAAATGTAAAAAGGATCATTAAAAAGAAATGAAAGATTATTAAAAATAATCATAAATTTAATAAAAGTTCCTTCCATTTTTTGGGGGGAAACAAATCATAGATTACTGCTTCGCAACATTATGATGACCTTAGCAAACAACCAAATAGCTAAAACAGAAAAAAATATTCTTAAAATATAGTAATTATTTTTTAATTATATTATAAAATGTAAAAAGGATCATTAAAGAAAAATGAAAGATTTTTAAAAATAATCGTAAATTTAATAAAAGTTCCTTCCATTTTTGGGGGGAAACAAATCATAGATTACTGTTTCGCAACATTATGATGACCTTAGGAAACAACCAAATAGCTTAAAGCAGAAAAAAATATTCTTAAAATATAGTAATTATTTTTTAATTATATTTTAAAATGTAAAAAGGATCATTAAAAAAATGAAAGATTATTAAAAAATAATCATAAATTTAATAAAAGTTCCTTCCATTTTTTGGGGAAACAAATCATAGATTACTGTTTCGCAATATTATGATGACCTTAGGAAACAACCAAATAGCTTAA
The DNA here is from genome assembly GCA_027921565.1 of Artemia sinica. Classification (NCBI taxonomy): domain Eukaryota; kingdom Metazoa; phylum Arthropoda; class Branchiopoda; order Anostraca; family Artemiidae; genus Artemia; species Artemia sinica. The sequence continues at coordinate 45,120,618 of CM051274.1, forward strand.
AACAGAAAAAAATATTCTTAAAATATAGTAATTATTTTTTTAATTATATTATAAAATGTAAAAAGGATCATTAAAGAAAAATGAAAGATTATTAAAAAATAATCATAAATTGAATAAAAGTTCCTTCCATTTTTGGGGGAAACAAATCATAGATTACTGCTTCGCAACATTATGATGACCTTAGGAAACAACCAAATAGCTTAAAACAGAAAAAAATATTCTTAAAATATAGTAATTATTTTTTTAATTATATTATAAAATGTAAAAAGGATCATTAAAAAGAAATGAAAGATTATTAAAAAATAATCATAAATTTAATAAAAGTTCCTTCCATTTTTGGGGGGGAACAAATCATAGATTACTGCTTCGCAACATTATGATGACCTTAGCAAACAACCAAATAGCTTAAAACAGAAAAAAATATTCTTAAAATATAGTAATTATTTTTTTAATTATATTATAAAATGTAAAAAGGATCATTAAAGAAAAATGAAAGATTTTTAAAAAATAATCGTAAATTTAATAAAAGTTCCTTCCATTTTTGGGGGAAAACAAATCATAGATTACTGCTTCGCAACATTATGATGACCTTAGCAAACAACCAAATAGCTTAAAACAGAAAAAAATATTCTTAAAATATAGTAATTATTTTTTTAATTATATTATAAAATGTAAAAAGGATCATTAAAAAGAAATGAAAGATTATTAAAAAATAATCATAAATTTAATAAAAGTTCCTTCCATTTTTTGGGGGGAAACAAATCATAGATTACTGCTTCGCAACATTATGATGACCTTAGGAAACAACCAAATAGCTTAAAACAGAAAAAATATTCTTAAAATATAGTAATTATTTTTTTAATTATATTATAAAATGTAAAAAGGATCATTAAAAAGAAATGAAAGATTATTAAAAAATAATCATAAAATTAATAAAAAAGTTACTTCCATTTTGGGGGGGGGGGGGGGGGGGGGGGGGGAGGGGGGGGGGGGGGGGTGGAACAAATCATAGATTACTGTTTCGCAACATTATGATGACCTTAGGAAACAACCAAATAGCTTAAAACAGAAAAAAATATTCTTAAAATATAGTAATTATTTTTTTTAATTATATTATAAAATGTAAAAAGGATCATTAAAGAAAAAATGAAACATTATTAAAAAATAATCATAAATTTAATAAAAGTTCCTTCCATTTTGGGGGGGGGGGGGGGAAACAAATCATAGATTACTGTTTCGCAACATTATGACGACCTTAGGAAACAACCAAATAGCTTAAAGCAGAAAAAAATATTCTTAAAATATAGTAATTATTTTTTAATTATATTTTAAAATGTAAAAAGGATCATTAAAAAAAATGAAAGATTATTAAAAAATAATCATAAATTTAATAAAAGTTCCTTCCATTTTTTGGGGAAACAAATCATAGATTACTGTTTCGCAATATTATGATGACCTTAGGAAACAACCAAATAGCTTAAAACAGAAAAAAAATATTCTTAAAATATAGTAATATTTTTTTAATTATATTATAAAATGTAAAAAGGATCATTAAAGAAAAATGAAAGATTATTAAAAAATAATCATAAATTTAATAAAAGTTCTTCCATTTTTGGGGGGAAACAAATCATAGATTACTGTTTCGCAACATTATGATGACCTTAGGAAACAACCAAATAGCTTAAAACAGAAAAAAAATATTCTTAAAATATAGTAATTATTTTTTTAATTATATTATAAAATGTAAAAAGGATCATTAAAGAAAAATGAAAGATTATTAAAAAATAATCGTAAATTTAATAAAAGTTCCTTCCATTTTTGGGGGGAAACAAATCATAGATTACTGCTTCGCAACATTATGATGACCTTAGGAAACAACCAAATAGCTTAAAACAGAAAAAAATATTCTTAAAATATAGTAATTATTTTTTTAATTATATTATAAAATGTAAAAAAGATCATTAAAAAGAAATGAAAGATTATTAAAAAATAATCATAAATTTAATAAAAGTTCCTTCCATTTTTGGGGGGAAACAAATCATAGATTACTGCTTCGCAACATTATGATGACCTTAGGAAAACAACCAAATAGCTTAAAACAGAAAAAAATATTCTTAAAATATAGTAATTATTTTTTTAATTATATTATAAAATGTAAAAAGGATCATTAAAAAGAAATGAAAGATTATTAAAAAATAATCATAAATTTAATAAAAGTTCCTTCCATTTTTGGGGGGAAACAAATCATAGATTACTGCTTCGCAACATTATGATGACCTTAGCAAACAACCAAATAGCTTAAAACAGAAAAAAATATTCTTAAAATATAGTAATTATTATTTTTTTAATTATATTATAAAATGTAAAAAGGATCATTAAAGAAAAATGAAAGATTTTTAAAAAATAATCGTAAATTTAATAAAAGTTCCTTCCATTTTTGGGGGGAAACAAATCATAGATTACTGCTTCGCAACATTATGATGACCTTAGCAAACAACCAAATAGCTTAAAACAGAAAAAAATATTCTTAAAATATAGTAATTATTTTTTTAATTATATTATAAAATGTAAAAAGGATCATTAAAAAGAAATGAAAGATTATTAAAAAATAATCATAAATTTAATAAAAGTTCCTTCCATTTTTTGGGGGGAAACAAATCATAGATTACTGCTTCGCAACATTATGATGACCTTAGGAAACAACCAAATAGCTTAAAACAGAAAAAATATTCTTAAAATATAGTAATTATTTTTTTAATTATATTATAAAATGTAAAAAGGATCATTAAAAAGAAATGAAAGATTATTAAAAATAATCATAAATTAATAAAAAGTTACTTCCATTTTGGGGGGGGGGGGGTGGAACAAATCATAGATTACTGTTTCGCAACATTATGATGACCTTAGGAAACAACCAAATAGCTTAAAACAGAAAAAAAATATTCTTAAAATATAGTAATTATTTTTTTAATTATATTATAAAATGTAAAAAGGATCATTAAAGAAAAATGAAACATTATTAAAAAATAATCATAAATTTAATAAAAGTTCCTTCCATTTTGGGGGGGGGGGGGAAACAAATCATAGATTACTGTTTCGCAACATTATGACGACCTTAGGAAACAACCAAATAGCTTAAAGCAGAAAAAAATATTCTTAAAATATAGTAATTATTTTTTAATTATATTTTAAAATGTAAAAAGGATCATTAAAAAAATGAAAGATTATTAAAAAATAATCATAAATTTAATAAAAGTTCCTTCCATTTTTTGGGGAAACAAATCATAGATTACTGTTTCGCAATATTATGATGACCTTAGGAAACAACCAAATAGCTTAAAACAGAAAAAAATATTCTTAAAATATAGTAATTATTTTTTAATTATATTATAAAATGTAAAAAAGGATCATTAAAGAAAAAATGAAAGATTATTAAAAAAATAATCATAAATTTAATAAAAGTTCCTTCCATTTTTGGGGGGAAACAAATCATAGATTACTGTTTCGCAACATTATGATGACCTTAGGAAACAACCAAATAGCTTAAAACAGAAAAAAATATTCTTAAATATATAGTAATTATTTTTTTAATTATATTATAAAATGTAAAAAGGATCATTAAAGAAAAATGAAAGATTATTAAAAAATAATCGTAAATTTAATAAAAGTTCCTTCCATTTTTGGGGGGAAACAAATCATAGATTACTGCTTCGCAACATTATGATGACCTTAGGAAACAACCAAATAGCTTAAAACAGAAAAAAAATATTCTTAAAATATAGTAATTATTTTTTTAATTATATTATAAAATGTAAAAAAAAAGATCATTAAAAAGAAATGAAAGATTATTAAAAAATAATCATAAATTTAATAAAAGTTCCTTCCATTTTTGGGGGGAAACAAATCATAGATTACTGCTTCGCAACATTATGATGACCTTAGCAAACAACCAAATAGCTTAAAACAGAAAAAAATATTCTTAAAATATAGTAATTATATTTTTTTAATTATATTATGAAATGTAAAAAGGATCATTAAAAAAAAATGAAAGATTATTAAAAAATAATCATAAAATTTAATAAAACTTCCTTCCATTTTTGGGGGGAAACAAATCATAGATTACTGTTTCGCTACATTATGGATGACCTTACGAAACAACCAAATAGCTTAAAACAGAAAAAAATATTCTTAAAATATAGTAATTATTTTTTTTAATTATATTATAAAATGTAAAAAGGATCATTAAAGAAAAATGAAACATTATTAAAAAATAATCATAAATTTAATAAAAGTTCCTTCCATTTGGGGGGGGGAAACAAATCATAGATTACTGTTTCGCAACATTATGATGACCTTAGGAAACAACCAAATAGCTTAAAACAGAAAAAAATATTCTTAAAATATAGTAATTATTTTTTAATTATATTATAAAATGTAAAAGGATCATTAAAAAGAAATGAAAGATTATTAAAAAATAATCATAAATTTAATAAAAGTTCCTTCCATTTTTTGGGGGGGGGGGGGGGAAACAAATCATAGATTACTGTTTCGCAACATTATGATGACCTTAGGAAAACAACCAAATAGCTTAAAAACAGAAAAAAATATTCTTAAAATATAGTAATTATTTTTTTTAATTATACTATAAAATGTAAAAAAAGGATCATTAAAAAAAAATGAAAGATTATTAAAAAATAATCATAAATTTAATAAAAGTTCCTTCCATTTGGGGGGGGGAAACAAATCATAGACTACTGTTTCGCAACATTATGATGACCTTAGGAAACAACCAAATAGCTTAAAGCAGAAAAAAATATTCTTAAAATATAGTAATTATTTTTTAATTATATTTGAAAATGTAAAAAGGATCATTAAAAAAAATGAAAGATTATTAAAAAATAATCATAAATTTAATAAAAGTTCCTTCCATTTTTTGGGGAAACCAAATCATAGATTACTGTTTCGCAATATTATGATGACCTTAGGAAACAACCAAATAGCTTAAAAAGAAAAAAATATTCTTAAAATATAGTAATATTATTTTTTAATTATATTATAAAATGTAAAAAGGATTATTAAAAAAAATGAAAGATTATTAAAAAATAATCATAAATTTAATAAAAGTTCCTTCCATTTTTGGGGGGAAAAAATCATAGATTACTGTTTCGCTACATTATGGATGACCTTACGAAACAACCAAATAGCTTAAAACAGAAAAAAATATTCTTAAAATATAGTAATTATTTTTTTAATTATACTATAAAATGTAAAAAAAGGATCATTAAAAAAAAATGAAAGATTATTAAAAATAATCATAAATTTAATAAAAGTTCCTTCCATTTTGGGGGGGGGAACAATCATAGATTACTGTTTCGCAACATTATGATGACCTTAGGAAACAACCAAATAGCTTAAAAACAAAAAAAAATATTCTTAAAAATATAGTAATTATTTTTTTAATTATACTATAAAATGTAAAAAGGATCATTAAAAAAAATGAAAGAGATTATTAAAAAATAATCATAAATTTAATAAAAGTTCCTTCCATTTTTGGGGGGGGGGAAAACAAATCTTAGATTACTGTTTCGCAACATTATGATGACCTTAGGAAACAACCAAATAGCTTAAAACAGAAAAAAATATTCTTAAAATATAGTAATTATTTTTTTAATTATATTATAAAATGTAAAAAGGATCATTAATGAAAAATGAAAGATTATTAAAAAATAATCATAAATTTAATAAAAGTTCCTTCCATTTTGGGGGGGGGGGGAAACAAATCATAGATTACTGTTTCGCAACATTATGATGACCTTAGGAAACAACAAATAGCTTAAAACAGAAAAAAATATTCTTAAAATATAGTAATTATTTTTTTTTAATTATATTATAAAATGTAAAAACGATCATTAAAAAGAAAAATGAAAGATTATTAAAAAAAATAATCATATATTTAATAAAAGTTCCTTCCATTTTGGGGGGGGGGGAACAAATCATAGATTACTGTTTCGCAACATTATGATGACCTTAGGAAACAACCAAATAGCTTAAAACAGAAAAAAAATATTCTTAAAATATAGTAATTATTTTTTTTTAATTATACTATAAAATGTAAAAGGATCATTAAAAAAAATGAAAGATTATTAAAAAAATAATCATAAATTTAATAAAAGTTCCTTCCATTTTGGGGGGGGGGGAAACAAATCATAGATTACTGTTTTTCGCAACATTATGATGACCTTAGGAAACAACCAAATAGCTTAAAACAGAAAAAAATATTCTTAAAATATAGTAATTATTTTTTTAATTATATTATAAAATGTAAAAAGGATCATTAAAAAGAAATGAAAGATTATTAAAAAAATAATCATAATTTAATAAAAGTTCCTTCCATTTTGGGGGGGGGGGGGGGGGGGGAAACGAATCATAGATTACTGTTTCGCAACATTATGATGACCTTAGGAAAACAACAAATGGCTTAAAACAAAAAAAAAATATTCTTAAAATATAGTAATTATTTTTTTAATTATATTATAAATGTTTAAAAAGGATCATTAAAAAGGAAACAAAATGCTTAAAAAGATTAGTAATTATTTTTTTAATTATAAAAAATAATCATAGATTATTTAATATAAGTTCCTTCCATTTTGGGGGGGGGAAAAACAAATCATAGATTACTGTTTCGCAACATTATGATGACCTTAGGAAACAACCAAATAGCTTAAAACAGAAAAAAATATTCTTAAAATATAGTAATTATTTTTTTAATTATATTATAAAAATGTAAAAAGGATCATTAAAAAGAAATAAAAGATTATTAAAAAATAATCATAAAGTTTAATAAAGTTCCTTCCATTTTGGGGGGGGGAAACAAATCATAGATTACTGTTTCGCAACATTATGATGACCTTAGGAAACAACCAAATAGCTTAAAACAGAAAAAATATTCTTAAAATATAGTAATTATTTTTTAATTATATTATAAAATGTAAAAAAAGGATCATTAAAAAGAAATGAAAGATTATTAAAAAATAATCATAAATTTAATAAAAGTTCCTTCCATTTTTGGGGAAAACAAATCATAGATTACTGCTTCGCAACATTATGATGACCTTAGGCAAACAACCAAATAGCTTAAAACAGAAAAAAAAATATTCTTAAAATATAGTAATTTTTTTTTTTAATTATATTATAAAATGTAAAAAGGATCATTTAAAAAGAAATGAAAGATTATTAAAAAAATAATAATATAAATTTAATAAAAGTTCCTTCCATTTTTGGGGGGAAACAAATCATAGATTACTGCTTCGCAACATTATGATGACCTTAGGAAACAACCAAATAGCTTAAAACAGAAAAAAATATTCTTAAAATATAGTAATTATTTTTTTTAAATTATATTATAAAATGTAAAAAGGATCATTAAAAAGAAATGAAAGATTATTAAAAAATAAAAAAATAATTCATAAATTTAATAAAAGTAATTATTTTTTTAATTATATTATTTCCTTCCATTTTTGGGGGAAACAAATCATAGATTAATACTGCTTCACAACATTATGATGACCTTAGCAAACAACCAAATAGATTAAAACAGAAAAAAATATTCTTAAAATATAGTAATTATTTTTTTAATTATATTATAAAATGTAAAAAGGATCATTAAAAAGAAATGAAAGATTATTAAAAAATAATAATAAATTTAATAAAGTTCCTTCCATTTTTGGGGGGAAACAAATCATAGATTACTGCTTCGCAACATTATGATGACCTTAGCAAACAACCAAATAGCTTAAAACAGAAAAAATATTCTTGAAATATAGTAATTTTTTTTAATTATATTATAAAATGTAAAAAGGATCATTAAAGAAAAATGAAAGATTTTTAAAAAATAATCGTAAATTTAATAAAAGTTCCTTCCATTTTTGGGGGGAAACAAATCATAGATTACTGTTTCGCAACATTATGATGACCTTACGAAACAACCAAATAGCTTAAAGCAGAAAAAAATATTCTTAAAATATAGTAATTATTTTTTTTAATTATATTTTAAAATGTAAAAAGGATCATTAAAAAAAATGAAAGATTATTAAAAAATAAACATAAATTTAATAAAAAGTTTCCTTCCATTTTTTTGGGGAAACAAATCATAGATTACTGTTTCGCAATATTATGATGACCCTTAGGAAACAACCAAATAGCTTAAAACAGAAAAAAATATTCTTAAAATATAATAATTATTTTTTTTTTAATTATATTATAAAATGTAAAAAGGATTATTAAAAAAAATGAAAGATTATTAAAAAATAATCATAAATTTAATAAAAGTTCCTTCCATTTTTGGGGGGAAACAAATCATAGATTACTGTTTCGCTACATTATGGATGACCTTACGAAAACAACCAAATAGCTTAAAAACAGAAAAAAAATATTCTTAAAATATAGTAATTATTTTTTTTAATTATATTATAAAATGTAAAAAGGATCATTAAAAAGAAATGAAAGATTATTAAAAAATAATAATAAATTTAATAAAAGTTCCTTCCATTTTTGGGGGGGGAAACAAATCATAGATTACTGCTTCGCAACATTATGATGACCTTAGGAAACAACCAAATAGCTTAAAACAGAAAAAAATATTCTTAAAATATAGTAATTATTTTTTTAATTATATTATAAAATGTAAAAAGGATCATTAAAAAAAATGAAAGATTATTAAAAAATAATCATAAATTTAATAAAAGTTCCTTCCATTTTTTTGGGGAAACAAATCATAGATTACTGTTTCGCAATATTATGATGACCTTAGGAAACAACCAAATAGCTTAAAACCAGAAACAAAAAAAATATTCTTTAAAATATAGTAATTATTTTTTTTAATTGTATTATAAAATGTAAAAAGGATTATTAAAAAAAATGAAAGATTATTAAAAAATAATCATAAATTTAATAAAAGTTCCTTCCATTTTTGGGGGGAAACAAATCATAGATTACTGTTTCGCTACATTATGGATGACCTTACGAAACAACCAAATAGCTTAAAACAGAAAAAAATATTCTTAAAATATAGTAATTATTTTTTTTAATTATACTATAAAATGTAAAAAAAGGATCATTAAAAAAATGAAAGATTATTAAAAATAATCATAAATTTAATAAAAGTTCCTTCCATTTTGGGGGGGGGGGGAAAACAAATCATAGATTACTGTTTCGCAACATTATGATGACCTTAGGAAACAACCAAATAGTTTAAAACAGAAAAAAAAATATTCTTAAAATATAGTAATTATTTTTTTAATTATATTATAAAATGTAAAAAGGATCATTAATGAAAAATGAAAGATTATTAAAAAATAATCATAAATTTAATAAAAGTTCCTTCCATTTTTTTGGGGGGGGGGGGGAAACAAATCATAGATTACTGTTTCGCAACATTATGATGACCTTAGGAAACAACCAAATAGCTGAAAACAGAAAAAAAATATCTTAAAATATAGTAATTATTTTTTTAATTATATTATAAAATGTAAAAAGGATCATTAAAAAGAAATGAAAGATTATTAAAAAATAATCATATATTTTAATAAAAGTTCCTTCCATTTTGGGGGGGGGGGGGGGAAACAAATCATAGATTACTGTTTCGCAACATTATGATGACCTTAGGAAACAACCAAATAGCTTAAAACAGAAAAAAATATTCTTAAAATATAGTAATTATTTTTTTTAATTTTACTATAAAACGTAAAAAGGATCATTAAAAAAAATGAAAGATTATTGAAAAATAATCATAAAATTTAATAAAAGTTCCTTCCATTTTTTGGGGGGGGGAAAACAAATCATAGATTACTGTTTCGCAACATTATGATGACCTTAGGAAACAACCAAATAGCTTAAAACAGAAAAAAATATTCTTAAAATATAGTAATTATTTTTTTAATTATATTATAAAATGTAAAAAGGATCATTAAAAAGAAATGAAAGATTATTAAAAAATAATCATAAATTTAATAAAAGTTCCTTCCATTTTTTTTTGGGGGGGGGGGGGGGAAACAAATCATAGATTACTGTTTCGCAACATTATGATGACCTTAGGAAAAAACCGAATGGCTTAAACAGAAAAAAAATATTCTTAAATATAGTAATTATTTTTTTAATTATATTATAAAATGTAAAAAGGATCATTAAAAAGAAATGAAAGATTATTAAAAAATAAATCATAAATTTAATAAAAGTTCCTTCCATTTTGGGGGGGGGGAAACAAATCATAGATTACTGTTTCGCAACATTATGATGACCTTAGGAAACAACCAAATAGCTTAAAACAGAAAAAAAAATTCTTAAAATATAGTAATTATTTTTTTTTTAATTATATTATAAAATGTAAAAAGGATCATTAAAAAGAAATGAAAGATTATTAAAAAATAATCATAAATTAATAAAAGTTCCTTCCATTTTTTTTGGGGGGGGGAAACAAATCATAGATTACTGTTTCGCAACATTATGATGACCTTAGGAAACAACCAAATAGCTTAAAACAGAAAAAAATATTCTTAAAATATAGTAATTATTTTTTAATTATATTATAAAATGTAAAAAGGATCATTAAAAGAAATGAAAGATTATTAAAAAATAATCATAAATTTAATAAAAGTTCCTTCCATTTTTGGGGGGAAACAAATCATAGATTACTGCTTCGCAACATTATGATGACCTTAGGAAACAACCAAATAGCTTAAAACAGAAAAAAATATTCTTAAAATATAGTAATTATTTTTTAATTATATTTATAAAATGTAAAAAGGATCATTAAAAAGAAATGAAAGATTATTAAAAAATAATCATAAATTTTAATAAAAGTTCCTTCCATTTTTGGGGGGAAACAAATCATAGATTACTGCTTCGCAACATTATGATGACCTTAGCAAACAACCAAATAGATTAAAACAGAAAAAAATATTCTTAAAATATAGTATTATTTTTTTAATTATATTATAAAATGTAAAAAAGGATCATTAAAAAGAATGAAGATTATTAAAAAATAATAATAAATTTAATAAAAGTTCCTTCCCATTTTTTGGGGAAACAAATCATAGATTACTGCTTCGCAACATTATGATGACCTTAGGAAACAACCAAATAGCTTAAAACAGAAAAAAAAAATATTCTTAAAATATAGTAATTATTTTTTTAATTATATTATAAAATGTAAAAAGGATCATTAAAAAGAAATGAAAGATTATTAAAAAAATAATCATAAATTTAATAAAAGTTCCTTCCATTTTTGGGGGGAAACAAATCATAGATTACTGCTTCGCAACATTATGATGACCTTAGCAAACAACCAAATAGATTAAAACAGAAAAAAATATTCTTAAAATATAGTAATTATTTTTTTTAATTATATTGTAAAATGTAAAAAGGATCATTAAAAAGAAATGAAAGATTATTAAAAAATAATAATAAATTTAATAAAAGTTCCTTCATTTTTGGGGGGAAACAAATCATAGATTACTGCTTCGCAACATTATGATGACCTTAGCAAACAACCAAATAGCTTAAAACAGAAAAAAAATATTCTTAAAATATAGTAATTATTTTTTTAATTATATTATAAAATGTAAAAAGGATCATTAAAGAAAAATGAAAGATTTTTAAAAAATAATCGTAAATTTTAATAAAAGTTCCTTCCATTTTTGGGGGGAAACAAATCATAGATTACTGTTTCGCAACACTATGATGACCTTACGAAAACAACCAAATAGCTTAAAGCAGAAAAAATATTCTTAAAATATAGTAATTATTTTTTAATTATATTTTAAAATGTAAAAAGGATCATTAAAAAAAATGAAAAGATTATTAAAAAATAATCATAAATTTTAATAAAAGTTCCTTCCATTTTTTGGGGAAACAAATCATAGATTACTGTTTCGCAATATTATGATGACCTTAGGAAACAACCAAATAGCTTAAAACAGAAAAAAATATTCTTAAAATATAGTAATTATTTTTTTTAATTATATTATAAAATGTAAAAAGGATTATTAAAAAAATGAAAGATTATTAAAAAATAATCATAAATTTAATAAAAGTTCCTTCCATTTTTGGGGGAAACAAATCATAGATTACTGTTTCGCTACATTATGGATGACCTTACGAAACAACCAAATAGCTTAAAACAGAAAAAAAATATTCTTAAAATATAGTAATTATTTTTTTTAATTATACTATAAAATGTAAAAAGGATCATTAAAAAAAATGAAAGATTATTAAAAATAATCATAAATTTAATAAAAGTTCCTTCCATTTTGGGGGGGGTTCGAACAAATCATAGATTACTGTTTCGCAACATTATGATGACCTTAGGAAACAACCAAATAGCTTAAAACAGAAAAAAATATTCTTAAAATATAGTAATTATTTTTTTTAATTATACTATAAAATGTAAAAAGGATCATTAAAAAAAATGAAAGATTATTAAAAAATAATCATAAATTTAATAAAAGTTCCTTCCATTTTGGGGGGGGGGGGACAACCAAAAACAAATCTTAGATTACTGTTTTCGCAACATTATGATGACCTTAGGAAACAACCAAATAGCTTAAAACAGAAAAAAATATTCTTAAAATATAGTAATTATTTTTTTTAATTATATTATAAAATGTAAAAAGGATCATTAATGAAAAATGAAAGATTATTAAAAAATAATCATAAATTTAATAAAAGTTCCTTCCATTTTGGGGGGGGGGGAACAAATCATAGATTACTGTTTCGCAACATTATGATGACCTTAGGAAACAACCAAATAGCTTAAAACAGAAAAAAATATTCTTAAAATATAGTAATTATTTTTTTAATTATATTATAAAATGTAAAAAGGATCATTAAAAAGAAATGAAAGATTATTAAAAAATAATCATATATTTAATAAAAGTTCCTTCCATTTTGGGGGGGGGGGGAAACAAATCATAGATTACTGTTTCGCAACATTATGATGACCTTAGGAAACAACCAAATAGCTTAAACCAGAAAAAATATTCTTAAAATATAGTAATTATTTTTTTTTAATTATACTATAAAATGTAAAAAGGATCATTAAAAAAAATGAAAGATTATTAAAAAATAATCATAAATTTAATAAAAGTTCCTTCCATTTTGGGGGGGGGGGGAAACAAATCATAGATTACTGTTTCGCAACATTATGATGACCTTAGGAAACAACCAAATAGCTTAAAACAGAAAAAAATATTCTTAAAATATAGTAATTATTTTTTAATTATATTATAAAATGTAAAAAGGATCATTAAAAAGAAATGAAAGATTATTAAAAAATAATCATAAATTTAATAAAAGTTCCTTCCATTTTTGGGGGGGGGGGGAAACGAATCATAGATTACTGTTTCGCAACATTATGATGACCTTAGGAAACAACCAAATAGCTTAAAACAGAAAAAAATATTCTTAAAATATAGTAATTATTTTTTTAATTATATTATAAAATGTAAAAAAGGATCATTAAAAAGAAATGAAAGATTATTAAAAAAATCATAAATTTAATAAAAGTTCCTTCCATTTTGGGGGGGGGGGGAAACAAATCATAGATTACTGTTTCGCAACATTATGATGACCTTAGGAAACAACCAAATAGCTTAAACCAGAAAAAAAATATTCTTAAAATATAGTAATTATTTTTTTAATTATATTATAAAATGTAAAAAGGATCATTAAAAAGAAATGAAAGATTATTAAAAAATAATCATAAATTTAATAAAAGTTCCTTCCATTTTGGGGGGGGAAACAAATCATAGATTACTGTTTCGTAACATTAGATGATGACCTTAGGAAACAACCAAATAGCTTAAAACAGAAAAAAATATTCTTAAAATATAGTAATTATTTTTTTAATTATATTATAAAATGTAAAAAGGATCATTAAAAAGAAATGAAAGATTATTAAAAAATAATCATAAATTTAATAAAAGTTCCTTCCATTTTTGGGGGGAAAACAAATCATAGATTACTGCTTCGCAACATTATGATGACCTTAGGAAACAACCAAATAGCTTAAAACAGAAAAAAATATTCTTAAAATATAGTAATTATTTTTTTAATTATATTATAAAATGTAAAAAGGATCATTAAAAAGAAATGAATTATTTTTTTTAATTATATTATAAAATGTAAAAAGGATCATTAAAAAAAAGATGAAAGATTATTAAAAAAAGTGATAAATTTAATTAAGTTCCTTCCATTTTTGGGGGGGGAAACAAATCATAGATTACTGTTTTGCAACATTATGATGACCTTAGGAAAAAACAACCAAATTGCTTAAAACAGAAAAAAATATTCTTAAAATATAGTAATTATTTTTTTAATTATATTATAAAATGTAAAAAGGATCATTAAAAAAAAAATGAAAGATTATTAAAAAATAATCATAAATTTAATAAAACTTCCTTCTATTTTTGGGGGGAAACAAATCATAGATTACTGTTTCGCAACATTACGATGACCTTAGGAAACAACCTAATAGCTTAAAACAGAAAAAAATATTCTTTAAATATAGTAATTATTTTTTTAATTATATTATAAAATGTAAAAAGGATCATTAAAAAAATGAAAGATTATTAAAAAATAATCATAAATTTAATAAAACTTCCTTCTATTTTGGGGGGAAACAAATCATAGATTACTGTTTCGCAACATTACGATGACCTTAGGAAACAACAAATAGCTTAAAACAGAAAAAATATTCTTAAAATATAGTGATTATTTTTTTTAATTTTATTATAAAATGTAAAAAGGATCATTAAAAATAAAAGAAAGATTATAAAAAAAATTATCATAAATTTAACAAAAGTTTCCTTCCATTTTTGGGGGGAAAACAAATCATAGATTACTGTTTCGCAACATTATGATGACCTTAGGAAAAAAATATTTGTTTATTTTAAGTTTCAACTTCGCTCTTTACTTCCCTCGGAATTTTTTTTTATTAATTTGATTATAAAGCGTTTACTTATAATATAGACGTATATGATGATAAGAAGGAACTCTAGTGAGAAGTGAATTAAAAAGAATTTCGTGCCGCGTAATTAAAAAGAAATTAAGTAAATAAACAATTAGATTTAAGTTAACAATAAGAATTAAAATTAGAAATTAGAATAAGAATTAAATTTTATTTAATAATGATAATCATAATATAAAAATTACAGATTAGAATTAGAAGTTGAATACTAAATAAACAGTTAGACTTTGTTTAATAACAAGGAATCGAATAAAAATTCCAAATTAGAAAAGTAATTAGAATAAGAACTAATTTGATTAGGATGATTAAACAAAAAACGAATTAATTTGTTTTTTTATATAAAGCAAGAACAGGTCTAATTTTGGGCTCCTGGTTGTTAGTTTTTACACTGTTCATTAGGTTGGTCTGAGTAGACCTAAGAAGTGTAAGGATAAATTTTTTAAACATAGTATCCCCCCACCGTCCCATGATCCGATTGATCCTAAAATTTTACTTAGGTGTTTATTTCCTATAATAATGTTTGGTAGTTGGGCCGTGAACTTTACATAAGTTCCTCAGCCTACGCAGTTCCAAGGCTCGTATTTACGAAAAAAAAGTATTTAAAGAACATAATACCTCTTTTTGTGGGTGCATATGTGCCGTTTCTCTATGATTGGCTGTTTTGAAGGAGAAACAGGTGTGGCTAATTCCAGAAGCGTTATCATCGTAAACACAATAGCATCTTAGTCTTACTTTTACTCAATTTGTCCCTCAGATGGAGATATGAGCTCAAAAATATAACTATCTAAGAATAGTCTAGACAATTTCGTGTTGTAAGAACCCATCTGAAATTAATGCCAAAATGAATATCTTTTAACCAGTAGAATCTTTTCACAAAAATGTAGGGGTTGGGACAAGGCTTTTTTTTTTAAGCTAATTAATGAAAATTAAAAAAAAATCTAACTTATTTACTTACTTAGGTCTCCTGCCGGGCGCTGCTCGGCCTAGAGAGTAACGTCTGCCTCCTCCATCCACTTCGGTCTATGCGCAAGAGTTTGCGCTTTGCTCTGTCTGATGTTTGCCATCGCTAGAAACTCAGATAGGCTGTCAGGCCATTGTTTCTTTGGTCGGCCGTGAGGTCGCTTCCAACCGGTTTTGATAGGGTCAAAGTCGAAGATCGTCTTTGCGGGTAGGTGTGGGGGCATTCGAAGTAGGTGTCCAAGCCATCGTAAGGCACGCTCGACTGCTTGGGTAGAAAACCTTGACTGCTTGGTGAGATGCAGTAGCATCTTTTTTACTCACGAAGTCAAATCACCGTAGACCCTTTATCCTTCTCGGTCTCTTCGACTCAAATCCATCGATAGCCTTTAGGATTGCGGCTGATGCTTGCCAAAGTCTCAGCTCCATAAAGCATCACAGAACTGACGAAAGCGTTAAAAAATTCGCACTTTAGTTGAACGACTAATATTCGGTTTTGCCAAAGATGACGGTTCAACCTGCCCATAGCCGAAGATGCTTTGGATACCTTACTTCAGCTCGGGGAGAAGCAAGCCATCTGAAGAAATTGTGGATCCCAGGTAGGTGAAGCTTTGGATGACTTCTATGCTAGTTGTTCTGTCAAGGCTGACTGGAGAATTGACCACAGGAGAAGACAGTCTATAACCATAATTTTCGTTTTACTCCAGTTTATCTGCAGTCCCACATTTACGACCTCTTCCCGTAAGATTTGAAGTGCTTCCAACAACTGATGCATGGAGTTCGCTAGGATGACCAGGTCCTCAGCAAAATCAGCATCTGAGATGATACGATCTTCAAACTGGAGTCCAAAATTGAGACGTGAAGCCGTCTTTATCATAACGTGGTCTATGATGACATTGAAGAGCTCTGAGGCTACTGCACATCCTTGATGCACCACTTTTGTGATTTGAAAGAACGGGCTCTGCCGCCCATTGACTTAATACAGCTCTCTGTACCATGGTGTAAAGCTTTGAAGAGTCTGCTGTATTTCTCAGAGAGGCGAGTTGATTTTAGAATCTGCCAAAGTGCTTCTCAGTCTACTGAGTCGAACGCAGCACGGAAGTCAACAAAGGCAAAAAAAGCCTTCTGTTGGGACTCCGTGGCTTTTGTATTATCTGTTGAATCGTGGTGGATGGAAAATGTGCTTTATGGTCGAGCGATCTGACATAAAGGGAGCTTGCTATGGTTGCCGAATCCCACGAACTTTATTCTGACATCGGTACAACAGGACCATTGAGAAAAGTTTTCCTGGGACTGACAGCAGGGCTATTCCACGGGAGTTTGAACAATCACTTCTAGAGCCTTTCCACTTCCATAAGGGGATGAAGACACCTTTCCGCCAATCTTCAGGAATTATCTCAGTTTGCCAGATTGTGGAGAACAGAGTGTGGAAAAAAACAGGAGCATTGTAGGACCAGCAAATTTCAGCATTTCAGAGCTTAAGCCACAGATACCAGCAGCTTTGTTATTCTTCGCCCTTTTATCCGCTTTCCGGTTTCTGAGGGGCTGAAAGATTCATCTGGAGGGAACATCTGCTTCAGGTCTTTGACTAAAAGATTGGCTGAATAAAAGATTATTGGGACTATTATTTGGAGGGAAAGGCAGGCTAGTATTATTTAAGAGCGAGCAGAAATGGTCCTTCCACTCTCAGGCAAATGCCTTCATCAGAGAGAATTTCCTATCCTGGACAGGACAGGTCCCAATTTGGGAGTTTTATTTTTTCGTAAGATCTCAGAGATGCTTTAATAGGCTACTCATGTCTTTGCTTTTTTTTTTGCTAGTTCAATTTCATCACCTTTCCTTGTAAGAAACTGAGTTCGGTCTCGGTGAATGAGAGCATTTCGCACTTCATTAAGCCTCCGATAAGTCGTCATGTTCCCAAGGAGTGTTCCCCTCCGTCTTTGCTCTATAACCTCCAGTGTTTCAATAACCAAGATTTATTGGGGGGAAAACCTCTCTTGCCTAGCCCCAGTTGTACTGCATAGCTCGTATGAGATTTAAAATACTTCCAAGCGTCTTCGCTGTTACCAAGTATGCCAAGGAGCTCGAAGTGATTTGACACCTCAATACCATACTTCAGACGAGTATTTGGCTCATGAAGTTTCCCAGTATCTGCTGTAACTGACCTTGCTTCAGATCGTTGGGCTTGAAGGCGAAGATGGACTTCGGCACGCACAAGCCTGTGGTCTGCGTTTCCGAGCTCTACTGATCTGTAAGTTCTGCAGTTCTTTAGCGATGATCTTCAACGTTTTAGATATAATGACCTATTCGATCATCTTCTTTGTGCAACCGTTATTACTATACCACGTAAACTGGTAGATAGTTTTGCGTTGAAAGTAAAGTGTTTGGGATGACGAGGTCAAGGGATCGGATAGTTCAAGTAGGTGAAGACCATTGTCGTTAAGTGGGTCGAGGGAAACAGGGCCGATTATGCCACGCCAAATCATCACGTACTGTAGCGTTGTAGTCACCAAGAAGTACGGTCATATCGTGGAGAGAAACTGTCGTGAGACATCTGTTGAGAGCAGAGTAGAAATCTTCCTTGATTGTGTTGTCGGAATCGTTTGGTCGGGGCATAGTATACGACAATGGTCATTTACCTTGTTTGTGTCCAAAGCGGGCCTTCATTAGTCTGTCTGATACGGTTTCTTGCAAGAGTAATGCCTTTCTTGCGATACTATTTAGCGGGAGGCCAACGCCATTCCTTCTTGTGTGCTCCCTCAAGACAAGAGCAAAGAGAGATTGTTGTTTATTTTCTCTTCTCCGCTTCCGGTAAGACGAGTTTCTTTGAGACCCGCAATCGCCACTTTATTCTTATGAAGCTCTACGGAGAGTAGGTTCTTTGATGCAGGTGCATTGAGAGTCAAAACATTCCAGGTGGCTATCCGAAGCCCCTTTGGTCCTGAAGATTTAGTCTGTCAGTCTTTCTGACGTCCTCAGCAGAATGTCCGTTGACCCGTGATGGTCGAAAAAGGAAGGTCTTAAAAGGAAGCCTGGATACGAAGCTATTTTGTCACTTTTCGTAGCAATTAATTTCAGGTGGAGGGTTGTTAGCCCAACCGACTTTAGGCCTGGAATATGATTAGAGCTAGATACAAACCTAGGTACTAAGATTCATGGGGTGGACTTCAACCGCCACACGAGGTTGCAGCCACCCTGATCGAAGTGTTTAGTTACGTGAGACCCCATATCAAGAGGCACGTGGTCAGTAGACAGAGTCCGCATCATTCTGGACGATTTTTTTTTTTTTTTTGATACAAAAAAGGTGTTTTTCATAATCTAGGGGGCTAGTTTACGCTTCTCTCCTGCTCTTCCCAATTGGTACCCCTGCTTTTAATGCCAATTCCGAATCTACACTCAATTCTCTCACAAGGACATTAGTTGTTTTTTTCTTGTTCTTTCTTCAAACGGTAACTATTCCCATGAAAAAGTAACAACGCTAAAAAAAAAAAAAAAAAAAAAAAAAAAAAAAAAAAAAAAAAAAAAAAAAAAAAAAAAAAAAAAAAAAAACAGGGTTGTTTTTTGGTGAAAATAAGCGTCTAATGAAGCTAATCGTGAGCAGCGCTATCTATTGAATGACACAAAAAGAGGTTTTTGAACGATTTTTGAATACTTACAAAAATATATATAAAAATTTTCAGCATGAAGGGTGAAAATTTGTAGCAAGATTTACTAAAGTTCAGAGATTAAATTAAAAATATACTAACATATATTTTCAACACTTCTCTGAATGTGCTAAAAACTAAGAAAATGTTTTTGTTTTTTTTTTTCCTGTTGGCCAGAAAGAACTGAAAGTTTTGAAGGGAAATAACAAAAGCTGGGAAGGTTATGACATATGGAGTTGTCATTGAATAACAATGAAGTATCATTACTGCCCGTCTTGTTAATAAGTAGAATTTAGTGAAATATCGAATCTCTGTCATTCAGTAAAAATTTCTATTTTTGTTGTAGCGATTATATAAAAATATGCTTTTTTTGTGATTTTAGAGGTTAAGAAGTTTACATATATATTTTATATGCCGTATATATATATATATTAATATATATAAAAGCATATATATTTTTGTTTTTAAGATTCTTTGTTTGTACTTATCTTGTGCAGACAATCTCCACAGTGTGCAGACAAGAATGCAGACAATCTTGTGCAGACAAGAAATAATTACTACTTTTCCAAAAAAAGATTATTTGAATTTACTGATATTTCCCTTCTAATCTTACCCGTTATTCTTACCATATAGCAAAATAGTGTTGCCCATACAACACCAAGGAGATCTTATTTCTCCTCAGAACTATAAAATACTTAACACTATATCTCGCTTGCATGCTTCCTGCTTACTAATGGAAAGGAATGCCTTATTTCCTTTTCAACCCGGAGTTTTCTAAGCTTTGACACGAGAGTTAGAAACAGAAAAAACCAGAAAATTGCCTTCGAAATAGACTTATTCTGTGTCCTAAGCGAAGGTTCAGTGAGCGTGGAACGGCGTCTGAAAGACGGCATTTATCAAGACAAGCGGAGAGAAAGAAAAAGATAAATTAAGTTACTGATAGTAGGAAAAATGACTTAGTCAATCATTAAAATGGAATTTTCACTCTGGAATGTCATTGGTCGCGCGAGGTTGCGCTTTTATATGGTTAGAAAAGGAACTGTGGTGAAATTTGTCAAAATTTGTGGGGCTGGGTGGGGGGGGGGGGGCAAAGTTGAAGCCAATTTTCCCAAATCAGGTGAAAATGACGACGAAAACTGAAAAATTAGCTATATAACACCACAAAGGCAAAGGTGTACTAAAGAAAACTGACCCGTTTCTGTGGATGCATGAATTATGCAGGCATATCTTAGTTCTGACAAGATTTTTGAAGAAGCTGAATTTTAGCTGGGGGAGCAAACTGGTGTCTGAGAGGGGTGGGACAGTTGTCCCCTTGCCCAGAGGTGGTTCTCCTCTCTCTTGTGCCCGGGGAAAAATCTGTAATTAACTCCCCCCCCCCCCACCTGTCTTCCACAAAATTTTCAGAGGATTTTTTTTAAACAATTCTCATTAATTAACAAAATTGTTTTCGGTCTAATAATTAATTAATATTTTTTTAATTGTTTGTAATATATTATATTAATTTTTAAATTATTAGTTTTTTTAATTTAATTGTTTTTATTATTATTATTATTGTTTAATTATTTAATATTTTCTATTCAATTTCTATTTTATTAATTAGTTGATCATTTATTAATTATTTTCATTTATTAACCGGCCCTCTTCTTTCTTAATAAAATGTCAAAATTACAAAATGATTATAACCGTTACATTATTTGTTAAAATTTTGTTCCCATGAAGCTTCTGCGCCCGGGCAAGTACCCCCTCTGTCCCTCCTCTAAGACCATCTCTGCCCGTGCCCAATAGCAAATTACGCCCCTGAAGAAGAAATAAGTTTGGCTCTAAAAGAAAGGATGATTAAAACTGTGCTACTAAGTAACAGTATATTGGTTTCAGTGATTCTAAATTGGTTTCAGTGATTCAGTGATTCTTCAGTTATCTTCCATGACAAAAACTTTAAGGAGAGGGAAAGTAAAAAAAAAAGTAAAAAAAGTGTGATAAGGTAAGACCCTGATAAGTTAAGAAAAGGTTAGAGCAGTATGTGTACCATCATTTTGATTTTCAAACTTGTTTTTAAGAAATTAAAGAAGATATAACAGAGTTTGGAAATAAAAAATAACTTCTATGTTTATCAAGAACCAAATAAAATATACGAAAGTGGACTTGTCCCCGTCCTTGTCCTGGACATATTCTGATGCAAGCCTAGTATCAATCATAAAATAACCAATAACGCTAAACTTTTTTCTGCTTAATCATATAATCTCACCACAACTCCTGTATGTTTTACTACTAACTACTCACCGCAGCACCAAGCTGCCTGAGGCCAACACAGCTATACACACTCCTCCATCCCAATCTATTTAAAGCCTCCCTTTTCCCACCCTCCCAGGAAGACAAAAGGGACTAGATATAGCAATTTCCTTTCAAATGCGCCCTTCAACAACTCTTTATGAAGTTGTAGTGCCCCACTAGCAGATGAGAGGAGGAAAAAAAAGAAGACAGGTCAGAACTACCATGCAAAAATGTGATTTTTCCTTGTTGTTCAAGCCTGGTGGCTGTAAGCTTCCCGTATTGAGTTTGGTGACAACTGTTCAAAGGTATACTTTTTGTTTCAATCCGACCCCATTTTTTAGGCGGTTCATGCTATTTTTTTTAAATCTTCATAATTTTTTTTTCTGAAATTACATTTTACTGTTAAGACTAATCGAGAAAATAGTTGTCATTTCTGAATCAGCTAAAAATGGCGATTTTTCTCATTTGCTAGTTTTTTGTTTTTTTTTTTGGTTTCTATGGACCGTGATTCGTCCTTTACGATTGTAGCTATTGCTGCAACCGGATGGAATCAATCAAGTAAGATATCATACCCTTGTCAAAAGATAGTACGTTATATCATCATGTATATGAAGATCTAGTTTTGTCAAAAAATTATATAATTTTTTATATCAACTTTTCGTGATTACAAAAGGCACTAGACATACCAATTCTTTTTCAATGAGCCTTTAAAACACCTCTAGGACCTTTTCATCCTAGATTTCACTGCCTGAGAAAATATGCTGGATTTTTGAAATAGGGGGAACACACCCCCTAAAATTTAAGGAGTCTTTGATGAAAATCACGCCGTCAGATTCGGCGTACCGGAGAACCCTACTGTAGAAGTTTCAAGCTCCTATATACAAAAATATGGAATTTTGCTATTTTTGCCAGAAAACAGGTCACGAATACGTGTCTATTTGTTATGCTTTTTTTTTCCAGGGGTGATCGTATTGAAATAATGTTTCTAGAAGATCGGGGGAGGGGAACCTCTAGGTTCTTTCAGTGTCCCACTATCGGTGACTAAAAATTAACAAAGGAGAAGCAGGAAAATTAAAAAAGAGCAGTAACATCATTGCCTACCATGCGAAAAATGAGATTTTCCTTGTTATTCAAGATAGGAGATTGTAATTCTTCTAAATGGGGTTTCCGGTTTGGAGATTCCAGTGGTAAAGTTTTCATTTCGATGTGACACATTTTTGTGGAGTTTTAGTTGTTTTTTTTGTTTTTTTTCAAATTCATGTAGATTGTTTTCGCCGTAAACTTTTTAGATTAACCGAAATAATTGTTACCATTTCTGAATCAGCTTCAAATGGTGATTCTTCGTTGCTTGACAGTTTTTTTTTCAGAGCATATTTTAAATTTTCAGTTACTATGGGCTAGGGTTTGTTCTTTACTAGGTTGCCCATATGGGGGCAACCATGGTGTTTCGGGTTGTATTTAGTCACCATTGAGTCTCCTTTGTGTTTCAATCTGCACACTAAACCATAAAAGCTTTATGGTTTTTGTTCGCTGTGAAACATGCGGTTTAGTTTCTCCCGTTAAATATTTAGCCTCTAATAACAGTTGGTGGCCCTATTGATAGGACCGCCTTTAGATGTTCATACTTAAACAGTTAGTGTGCCTAGTGGGCCGTACCTAGTCACCATTGAACAGCTGCTATGTTTTATTCCGCACGCTTCAACCAATAAAAGCTTTAAAGGTCTCTGTTTGGCGTGAAAAATGCGATTTTGTGGCAAGCCTACGGCAATTATTTGCCCGAAAGGACAGGATACTCCTTTCACTGGATTTATTAGTTTCAGATTCATTCAATCACCGAGTCAAAAATATGATGTTACTTAGATTGTCAAACAGTTCGTGGTACCGAACTGTAAGTAAGGAGCGACTCGGCTCAATAGTAACCAGCACTCTAAAAAACGGAATTTTGATATCAATAGATACATCAAAAGAATCAGCTTATTATGCTGATTCTGAATTTATAAAATTCATCAAGTTTACTGTTACCCATTCTAAGTTACGAGCCTGAGAAAATTTGCTTGGTTTTTGAAATAGGGGGAACACGCCCCTAAAATTCAAGGAATCTGATGAAAATCACACCATCACATCAGCGTACCTGAGAACCCCACTGTAGAAGTTTCAAGCTCCTATATACAATAATGTGGAATTTTACTATTTTTACCAGAAGACAGATTACGGATGCGTGTTTTTTTTTTTTTTTTTTTTTTTTTTTTTTTTTTTTTTTTTTTTTTTTTTTTTTTTTTTTTCAGGGTGATTGTATTGAAATAATGGTTCTAGAAGATCGGGATAGGGCGCATTCGAACAGAAATTAAAATTTCTAGTGCCCTCTTTAAGTGACAAAAAGATTGGAGGGCAACCGGTCCCCTCCCACGCGAGTTTATTCCCCAAAATTATCTGATCAAAATTTTAGATAAGCTTTTCGTTCAGTATAGTTGAAATATCAAATAACTGTGTCATTAGGGGCAAAATGACCCCCTACAGTCCGTGGGAAGGGGCCTGTAAGTTATGAAATTTGACCACTATTTACGTATCATATTTGTTATGGGAAGTACACAGACATTTTTCTGAGGGGGGGGGGGTGAATTTTCCGGGAAAATTTTACACTTGAAGAATTTGACAGAATTTCTATACGAAATTCTTTTCAATCGTCTTACATTCTCTTTGCCATCTCAATTTTACATGGGGAGATTCTCCGGAGGAATTATCCAGGGGCTATTTTCTGCGAGTTTTGATTTAGGGGAAAAAATTTACTCGGAAGGGGGCATTTCCGGAGTAATTGAGAAACTGATTAGAGATTAAAGTCTTTTTCAAATGAAAGTATATTAAGGATAATTTTTCAGGCTGAATCGTCCGCAAGCAATTTTACGGGGAGAGGGGGATTTTCACCGAAGATTGAACCGTCTGGAGGGAACTTGAAGGGGGGTGTACTTTAAGTTGGATGGAATTTTCACGGAGGAGTTTCCCATTTGGGGGGGGGGGGGGGGG
This sequence comes from Artemia sinica, assembly GCA_027921565.1. NCBI lineage: Eukaryota > Metazoa > Arthropoda > Branchiopoda > Anostraca > Artemiidae > Artemia > Artemia sinica. The sequence goes on from CM051274.1 coordinate 45,145,533, forward strand.
GGGTATATTTCATGGTGGGTGAGCCAGACCTACCTGAATTATTTGAAAAAACGGACAGAAATTAAATAAAAAGATAAGGTTTTTTTAATGAAAGTAAGGAGTGACATTAAAACTCAAAACGAACAGAAATTATTCCTTATGTGAAGGGCTGTCCTCTGCTCAATACCTTGCTCTTTACGCTAAAGTGTGTCTGTTTGTCCCAATGTTTTAAGAACGGCCACTGAAATACAAGGGCCATTTAATTAGAATAGGAAGCTTTTTTTTCTTTACTTAGGCAGCGCTTTTGCGCAAAAGCGCTGCCTAAGTAAAGAACGATGTTGGCACATTGTATTATTTTTTTTCTTGACCAGGGCACTTCATATCGAAGGAGTTGTCGTAGAGACTTCGAAAAGGGCTCATGCGATTAGAAATACGAATGGCTAGTGCCCTTTTACTAATCGAAAATGATTGGAAGGCAACTAACACCCCCTTCCACGCCCACCATTTCCCCAAACACATTCAATCAAAATTTTGAGATAGAAATTTTGTTCAAAGTAGTTGATTTCCAAATAAAAATTATTTTTTTGAGGAGGACACTCCCCCCACAGCCCTCAGGGCAAGGGTTGTAAGTTATGCCCTGGGTGCTTATAAGGTTTTTATAGAAAGTGTTGTCGTAGAAACTTCCAAAAAGGGCTAATTCGATTGGAAATGGAAATGGCTAGTGCCCTTTTTAATAGTCGAAAGTGATTAGAAGGCTTCTAATACCCCTTCCACGCCCACCATTTCCCGAATCATATTCAATAAAAATTTTGAGATAGCCATTTTGTTCAACGCAGTTGAAAATTCTGGAAATTATATCTTTGAGCAGGAAACTCCCCCCCACACTCTTCAGGGCAAGGGTCATAAGTTATGCTCTGGGGTCATATAAGGTTTTTATTGAAAGCTTTGTCGTAGAAACTTGAAAAAGGGCTCATTCAATTGGAAATTCAAAGGGCTAGTGGCCTTTTTAATAGTCGAAAGTGATGGGAGGGTAACTAACCCCCCTCTCATGCCCACGTTTTCCCCAAACACATCCAATTAAAATTTTTAGATAGCCATTTTTTTTCAACGTAGTTGAAAGTTTTGGAAATTAGGTCTTTAAGGATGACCCCCCCCACAGCCCTCAGGGCCACCCAAAACACATACAATCAAAATTTTGAGATATTCATTTTATTCAACGCAGTAGACAGTTTTGGAAATTTGGTCTTTGAGGATTATAACCCCCCCCCCCTACACCCCTCAGGGCAAGGGTTGTAATTTATGCCCTTGGGGCATATAAGGCTTTAATAGAAATCGTTGTTATAGAAACTTCAAAAAGCGCTCATTCGATTGGGAATTAGGTCTTTCAGGATGACAACACCCCAAACCCCTCAGGGCAAGGGTTGTAAGTTATGCCCTGGGGGGCATATGAGGTTTTTATAGAAAGCATTTTCGTACACACTTCAAAAAGGGCTCATTCGATTGGAAATTCATAGGGCTAGTGCCCTTTTTAATAGTCGAAAGTGATCGGAGGGTAACTAGCCCCCCTCTCAGGCCCATCATTTTCCCAAACACATCCAATCCAAATTTTGAGACAACCATTTTGTTCAACGTACATAAAAGTTCGGGGAATTAGATTTTTGAGGATGAAACCCCCCCCCCCCCCCCACAGCCTTCAATGCACTACTTGCAAGTTATGCCTTGGGGGCATGTAAGGTTTTTATAGAAGATGTTGCCATAGAAACTTCAAAAAAGGCTCATTCAATTGGAAATTGAAAGGGCTAGTGCCCTTTTTAATATGCCCGTCGAAACTGACTGAAGGGCAACTAACCCCGCTCTCACGCCCACCATTTCCCCAAACACATCTAATCAAAATTTTGAGATAGTAATTTTTTTCAACGTACCTGAAACCCCTCTCCCCACACCCCTCAGGGAAAGGGTTGTAAGTTATTCCCTGGGGGCATATAAGGTTTATATACAGAGTGTTGTAATAGAAACTTCGAAGGGCTAGTGCCCTTTTTAATAGTCAAAAGTGATAGGAGGAGAACTAACACCCCTCCCATGCCCACCATTTCTCCAAAAATATCCAATAAAAATTTTGAGATAGACATTTTGTTCAACGTTATTGAAAGTTCTGGAAATTAGGTCTTTGCCAGCGTTGTCGTAGAAACTTTAGAAAGGACTCATTCAATTGGGAATTGAGAGGGCTAGTGCCCTTATTAATAGTCAAAAGTGATCGGAGGCCGAATGCCCCCCCCCCCCCATGCCCATCATTTCTCTTAACACTTCCGATCAATGTTTTGATATAGCCATTTTGTTAACCGTAGTTTAAGGGTCCGGAAATTATGTGTTTGAGTATAACAACCCCCACAGCCCTCAGGGCTAAGGTTGTAAGTTATGCCCTGGGATCAACGTTTTTATATGGCCATTTTGTTCAACGTAGTTGAAAGGTCTGGAAATCATGTATTTGACGATGACAACCCTCCCCCCATAGCCCTCATGACAAGGGTCTTAAGTTATGCCCTTGGGGCATATAATGTTTTATAGAAAGTTTTGTCGTAGAAGCTTCAAAAGGGGCTCATTCGATTGGAAATTGAGAGGACTAGTGCCTTTTTTATTAATCGAAAGTGATCAGAGGGTAAATGACCCCCTCCACGCCTATCATTTCCACAAAAACTTCCAATCAAAATTTTGATATAGCCATTTTGTAAAGCCTATCAGAAAGGTCTGGAAGTTATGTCTTTGAGGATAGCAAATCCCCCCAGCCGTCAGGTTAAGGGTTGTAAGTTATGCCCTGGAGACATATAGGGTTTTTATAGAAAGTGTGGTCATATTAACTTCGAAGGGGGCTCATTGGATTGGTAATCAGACGCTCTAGTGCACTTTTTAAGAGTCAAAGTGATCAGAGGGTAGCTACCCTCTCCCCTCTACACACACGTCGTATTAACCCGAAATGTGTCTAATTGAAATTTTGAGTTAGCCATGCTTTCTAAAAAAGCCAAAATATAATTTGTATTCCACTGAAAAAAATTCTTTTAAACGTTTTCACTTTTATAACTTTAAGAAAGCAAAAATTAATTAAGATTCTAAGGAATGAATATCAGCACATGTATATTAAACTGGCAATGTACATTTTTTTCAGTAAATTCATTTGAATTTTTTTCTGTAAATTACAAATTATATTCTGGCTTTTAGAAAGTATAGGGTTTAGAACCCTACTCAGATTAATTCTGCTCGTTTTGAGTTTGACTTATTTTAATGTCTGTTTGTTTTTGGTTACATTTATTAATTGATACTGATTTGTGGTAGTTGTATGCTTGGTAGATTATTTGATTCTTTTTTGTTCGTTTTTTGTTTAATGGAGTTGTTTACTTTTTTTTGAAAAAACTTATTTCGTGCAAAAAGTTTTTTTGATTAATTCCCCAAAAGAAAGTAATTGGGTAAATGCCTAAAGCTGAGTCTCGTATATCGAATGATATCAAAATTGTCATCTTGCTTTGAAGTGTCAAAACCGTAAGACTGAAGAAAAACAACATCCTTAAAACTTGTACTGTCAACAGAAACCTTAACATACCTTGTAAGTTTTAAACTAGGGCTGAAGTTTCAGCTCCCTCACTACCGCCTCCTTCTTTAATTTATTGCTGAAAGCTGCAAAAGCACTATTTTTACGCTGTTATTAATCTTTCTAAAAAAAAAGATTGTGGAAAAGGAAAAAATTTATGCAAATAAACAACTTATCTTAGCTAGGACATGTGAAAGGACCATTTCTTTCTAGATGTCTATTTTCTTCTCAACTGTATATAAAAAGCTGCTTTCTATTTGCTCAAAAAACTTTCAATCGAAATAATGTAAAGCTCTGCTTAGTGAGATATGTTTCAAGTGGAGAAAGCTCCTAGTTGGCAAAGTTGAAGAAAAAGCGTGAACTCACTTGAATGAAATAATATAATGTCCTAAAAGAAGTATGCATTATTCCTGAAGATATTCCTGAAGATATTCCTGAAGATATTTTTATGAGAGAACTAGGAACATAACTATTAAAAATTAACGCGAAAATTTTCTGATGTTTCTTTTTTATGTTCTGAATAACAATATATTATTGACGTATTTTTGTTTGTTTTGTTGGGTTTTTTTTTTTCGGGGGGGGGGGGGGGGGGGGGGGTACAAAAAATCTCCACAGAACGCAATCAAAATTGTTAATGTGTAGTTTTGTTACTTTATTACGAGTTGGACAAAAATTTTGGGGAGGGGTCAAACCGGGTAATCCCTCCTAAATGAGGCCTTATATTAGCTATAATTGGCTCCAATTGGCTTTGCTAAATATATATTTAAAAGCTTAGAAGATGACATCTTTTGGCTCTTAAATCGGCTTGAAAATTATCCCAATCCATTTGAGCTTTTAAAAATAAACATGTATATTGGGGTTTTACTTAGGTTTTAAATTTTTTTTTTTTTTTTCTTTTTTTAACAAAAATAGAATTGTCTAGAATTTGGCATGATTTTCTCCTAACGAGTACATTTGTGGGTGAAAGCGGTTTTTTTTGTATACTAGTTAAATTCATTGCGTACGCAAGAATTTTTTTTTTTTTGGGGGGGGGGGGGAGGGGAAGGGGGCGCAACCTCGAAAGAAGTGTCAAAAATAGGAATTTATTTGAAGATGTAGGAATAATCGTAAAAATTGTGAAATTCATTTTGAACATTCTATGAAGGAAAATTTATTTTTGATATGTGTAAATGTAATGTAAGCGTCTCCAAGATTTAAAAAGTAACGCGTTCACTGACAGTATTTATATGATTCTCCTTTATACACTGCCTTCTTCAAATCCTACTTTAACTAAAGCCTTGATTAATACTACTACTACTACTACTAACAACTCACCGCAGAACCAAGCCGCCTGAGGCCAACACAGCCACGCACGCTCCTCCTCCATCACAAGCTATTCAAAGCCACCCTTTTTACACCCTCCCAGGAAGTTAAAAAAAACCATTTCCTTTATATCTTTCTTTATGACGTCCTCCCACCCCAGACGATGATGACCTGCCTTCCGTTTAGACCTGCCCCTAAAGCTTTGGTTGAATTGGTTATATCAGGTCCCAAATATAAAAAGTAGTTTATATCATACCTAAAATTGGGAGAAAAAAAAGAGAAGATTATGGTATGAATTAAAACATTTACATATGTGTGGAAATTTTTGGAGTTCATAACTTCGAAAACAAGGGACAGTTGAATGTAAAACTGGAGAGTTTACAATATAACAATGTAGAAGATGGATGGAACGATTTTAAAAAAAGCAGTTCGCGAACTAGCAGAACGTCTCCTAGCGAGGAAAGTTAGAGAAGAGGAGGGATTTGTACAAGAAGCTTTTAGGGATGTGTCATTTGAGAATGATTGGAAAGTATGATTGCAATGATTGGCTGATTCCTAAAATTACCTAAAATTACCTAAAATTCCTAAAATTACCTAGCTGCTTCCTAAAATTACCAATTCCTGTTCTGACTTAATTTACGCTCTTATCCCCAGTCTTTGTATTCGTAACATTCATCCACTTCTCCACCTCGTTACTGCTGCTTCTAGCAGCTATTAGAAAGAGGAAGTAGAGTAGGAAAGTAGGGGGAAGTAGAGAAAGCATTAAAGGATGATGTAAGGAGGTTCGAAATGGAGGCCGTGGGTAAAGTTGACGACGATCTGGGAGATGCGGCTAGACGGCATAATAGTAAAATATTGTATTGACATGTTAAGAAATTCAGAGGTAGTGTCAGTCTGGACTTGCCTTAGTTCAAGTGTTTAAAGCTGTAGGAATTGATGCAGAAAAAGAATGAAAAATGTTTGACAGTTTGGATGTAAAGGAAGATTTATTTTGTGAAGTGGAATTAGAGACAGTACTAAAAGGATTGAAAATGATAAGGCTTTAGGTTCTGATAGGGTGTTAAAATAGTTTTTGAAATATGGAGGTTGAAGCTAGAAATAAATTACTAAAGATTATCAACACGATTTTAGAAAGAAGGGAAGTGTTTGGTAATTTTAGAAAAACTTTGATTAAGCCGTGGTACTTGTATGATAAATCCCCTACCACTCAAGTTGTTCATTTAATGATGCAATATAGAACCGGTATTTTGTTAGTTTCTTTCAGCTTAACGTGAGACAAGACAAAGAGAAGTGACAGAATAAACGGAATATCTATATAATTTGGGCTATATATATACACATTAGGGGGGAGTGGGTGGGGATTGCGGTAAAGTATTTTGACAGTATGAAGTAAGAAAACAATTTTTACTACATAATAAAACATAAATAAAATGTAATAAAAGAAATGTTTTAAGTGTTCTGTTTTTTTTTTTTTTTGGGGGGGGGGGTTGTCCGGCATGCAGTAAAGCATTGGATAGTGTTTTTTAAATGATAAGTTAGCTTATTTATTTATTGTAACCCGTTTCTAAAAAAAATAAAATAAAAATAAATAAAGCAGAATAATTGTACCTAACACATTAGGCATGTAGACCCGCTATAGTTTACTCCACCCCTCCCCCCTTAATGTGCAAATATATAGCCCAATTTGTTTCTAAAGTATTATTTTTATCTTACTTTGGTGTATTTCTTTAGGATTTGAGTGTCAGAAAAACATATTAGAAGAATATTAGGTAGGGGTATATCATACAAGTACCAAAGCCATTTATGAGAAAGGTGATAAAAGAGAGTGTGGTATTTATGAAAACATTAGAATAGCTTTTGTTGAATAGATTGATTGATTGATTGAGCTCTGATTAAAGTAAGAAATGCTGTAGATAAAGTATTAAGAGAACAAAACTTTGTCTAAAGACGGGGAGAGGATTTGTCGGGCAAATTTTCACTCGTAGGTTTGAGAACTGTCTAAATCCTCAGTCCTTTTTAATCCTCAGTATAATAGATTGTGAGAGTTCATGGGTGCAACAGTAGGTTTGATAATTAATATAAAGAAGACTGCGAATAAATGAGGGGGAAGAGGTGACGCTGAGTAACGAGAAGATGGATCAAGTGGATAGCTCCACTGGCCTCAGATTAGTAAAGATGGAAGATGCAGTGAAGATATTAAAAGTACAATAGCCAAGGCCTAGGATGCTTTTCCACTTTAAAAGGGTTGGAAGAAAAGGAAGATAAGCCTGCGAATCTACAATGATAACAGGGGTTAAGTGTGGCTCTGAAACGTGGGTGCTTCCAAAGACAGAGGAGGGTGCTTCCACTCGCATTCATTCAGTGAACACCTAGCTTGAAAACGGATATTTTATAGTCTCTGAACAATAAAGAACTGGTTTCTTCAACTAAACGGATTAAGACACAGGTGAAGTTTATTGCGCCATTTACTTTTCTTGAGTAAACTTACTGTGTTCACCTTTGGTGCCAAACTAAGTGGTATTGAAATAGACTGATATTAGTGGATTATATAGTTTATTTTGGATATATATTATTGAATCTTTGGAGCATTATTTCCACTAAATTTTTCATTAAGGTTCTTAAATTACATAAAGATAAGTTGCTTTTACTTTTGTCCTCTCCTTAATAGGAAATGCCTGCATTTAAAGAGTTTGATATCGCGTTAGCTAACTTCCAAAATTTTCCTCATTGGCCAGTAAAGATACTAAAAGTGTCCAAGGATAGCAAAGGAAAGCCATCATATTTGGTATTTTGCTATGGGACACATGACGAATACAGACTTGTTGAAGCCAACTTGGCAGAATATAATCCAAGCGTTAGCCGAACTTCAACAAAACAGACTGCAGGTGTAAAGGCTGCATTTGAGGAATTGAAAAATTCACCTGATATTTATAAATCCCTTTCCAAGACATATAATGCATTAACAATTAAGGAATCTAATACAGGAGAATGTGCTTCGTTGATGGATAAAATCACTTCTACGGAACTTGACCTGGAAAAAAACTAAGCGAGAGTTACTGCAAAATATAACTAAGAAGGTTAATGAAAGGTTTTCGGATGCTGATTCTTTCCGCCAGTCATCCCACGACATTATTTGTCAAATATATGACGCGATTGAGATGAAACTAGATTCATTTGAACAAGAAGTGCTGCTTGATTCGCTAATTTTGCATGGTGTTAAGCAACAGTCCGGATCTGACCTCCAATCAACAATCCTGCAAGTTTTTTTCATAACCAAAATGAACCTGACTGAAATTAATGTTGCCCAAATTAGGAATATCTACAGATTCAAAATATCTCCTGCTTTAACCGATGCCTTCCTAAACGACAAAGTCCCTCCTGTTTTAGTTAAATTTGTGAATAGTGATATAGCGAAGAAAGTCTTCAAAGCAAAAGCCAGGTTAGCTTCAAGTGGAATTTTCCTATCGGAAGCATTGACAAAGAGGCGACGCGAGATCCTATATGCCGCTAAGGACAAATTTGGACATAGAAATGTTTGGACTGATCGTGGGCAAATTTTGGCAAGGCCTAACGGTGAAAGTGTCACTAAAAAAATTCATACTCTAGCCGACTGTGTTTAAGAATAAGTTTTTTTTGTGTGTGTGTGTTTTTTTTTAGATATGTTTAGTATCTTGCCATTCATATATTCAGCGTGTTTTATTTATCTTTTGCTTATTTTTTTTTCCTTTGTGCGTATCTGTCTAATGCCTTACTTTCGTTCCAATTAACTTCAATGAAATTTATGGATTTCAATAATTATTCTTTTTTGTTACATGCCTGTTCTCACAAGTCATTGCGTCAGTTTGGGATTTTAATCCTTTGTTATCTTGAAAATGATTTTACTTGTATTGGTCTCATGGGTACATTAATGCAGTGGAGCTTTAGCGTTATATATATTATGTTTAAGAGGTAATTACTTGGCAAAAAAAAAAAAAAAAAAAAAAAAAAAAAAAAAAAAAAAAAAAAAAAAAAAAAAAAAAAAAAAAAAAAAACTGTAGTCCTAATCCAGCAATTGAGACAAATGTGCACTTGAACGAGGCTCTCACCTTACACATCCATCCAACTACCTAGGACCAAACAGTATACCCAAACCATCAACCAAATAGAAAAGTCCAAATCCATGCAAAGTTGTCATCAATAAATGTAAGTCGTTGTAAAATTACCAGCAAAAGCACCTTAAATCTAGCAAAATATTTCCAAGTAAAAACCTTTCCATTTAGGGCTCATCAGAAGAATACCACCGGCCTTAACGGGTTTCGAGGCTTTACATTCTTTACCCAGCACGGTGGCGCCTCTACCATAAGATCTATATGGTAACCCTATGTCAGGTCAAACCTGTGAAATACCTGCATACTAGTCAAGCTAATAAAAATTACATACAAAAAGTTTTTCAATGTTTTCCACAATCAAATCCCAGAGGTCACTGAGAGACCATTCTGGAACAAACGAAGACACTTCCAGATGTATCTTTTATTGGTATCTGGAACCAATTACCAATTTAAAGATCCTCAAGCTTGTTTGAAACCCCTAGAAACTCAACCTGCGAGAAATTATATTAAAATATCATTCAGTATTTCTTTATAATTTTTGTATATTTACTTAAGAGTTCATGATACATGAAAAACTAAATTTTTTGAATTGCCAACTAATTTTTTTGGCAGAAAAACCTCTTAAGATCAGTTTTTCGCTCAGCTTTTTACATCTATTTTTAAAATCTGCGTAATTACTGCATATTTTTGCATACCTAAATAATTGGGAATAATAAGCCGAATAAGTAATATTTGAATGTATATTACTTTCAAGATATGGAAAATAATTACTTCAAAATTAAAATCATCCGTTTTATTATATAATTTAAAAACTAATTTATTATTATTTGAAATATTAATATTTAAATCTAAGAAATGGTCGGAGTGTCCCATCCCATAGCTAGGCTCAAGAATTAACTCTTGTGGATAAATATTTTTTGAAATCTCAATAAACTCTGCACAATTTATTACCAAGAGATCGTCCAGATATCTTTTATTATTTGAAAGGTTATATTTTTACGTTGCTTGGGCTATTTTTATTTATCATATATTCATATTCTAATTGACTTAAAAACAGGTCTGCTGTGAATGGACTTGCATTCCCACCCATAGGAATACCTACAGTTTGTTTATATAAATTCCCACTAAATCTTATAAATGTATTAAATAGAACAAATTCCAATAAATCGCATATCATATCCAAGCTATAACATCTTGAATTAATAGTGCTTCTAAAGAAATTCGTCCATCGGGCTTTTTATTAAAAGTATCAATTTTCAAAAATCCGATATTAGCCAAAAGAAAAGATTTCTTTATCACCGTTTTCAATTTTTCGAATATATTTATATATTTTTTATATATTTATATATTTTTTTTTTTTATTTCAGGAACTGAGTAGTATGATTAATGATTTAAGAAAGTCACTAAATTTATCTGAAATTATTATTATTAATTTTCCAATTTCAATAATATAAAATGTATATGTATCTTACTTATTGGTATGATTATTGTGATTTTATTTATTTATTATATTATTTATTTTTGTTGTTATTTATAGCCTCTTGGAAATTTTTTTTATTTATTTTATTTTGTGTGTGTTGCGGCGCAGGTTTGATACACAGACTCCTTAAGTTTTATGAATTTTTCTAACTCAGGCTTTGGGGATTTTTACTCCCTTGATGGGCGTTTACTTCAATTACAAAGAAAACCCCTTAGATGTTTTGAGTATCATTAATAATTCCATTGGTCAAATTAAAAGAAATTCCCTAAATACTTCCCAATCAATTAATAGTAAGTATGTTTCTGATTCAAAGTGGGCTACTAGACGAGATGATCATTTTTCGGTCCTTCAACTCAATACTCAGGGTCTATGTTCATCGATTGATCAGTTGAGGCAGATAGTTATTGATGGGCGACCCGATGTTATCGGATTATGTGAGACTTTTCTTAATTCTAGCAATGAAATGCTTTTAGATATACCCGGTTACAAAATGGAGAGACTAAATCGCAGAAGGATGGCAAAGGGTGGACTAGCAATGTATATTTCTGATATTTTTCCGTATACTGTTCAAAGCGATCTGTCAAGGAATGACGAAGGGGTTTTTGAATCCCAGTTTATTGAAATCAAATTAAAAAATAAGGTTTTGATAATTGGTAATGTTTATGGATCTCCCAGTGGATCCGTCCCTTCTTTTCTTCAGGTCCTTGATGAGGTCTTGGATTTAATAGGCAGACGTCCATGTGAACTTAATAATGGGAGACTTTAACTTAAATCTAATTGACATGGCTTCCTCTACTACGATGGATTTTCTCTCAGATATGCTCACTGCTGGGGTTCTACCAACAACTTGTATTCCAACACGTGTAACTGATACGTCAGCCTCTTTAATTGATAACATTTTTTCGTCTCTTAATTTGGTTCGGAATTCTGTTGTTGTGAGTGATATTTCAGACCATTTTCCTGTAGTTTCTAGTTTTTTCCTTGAAAAAACATTGAATAGGGACACTCCAGCATCTGCTTCAGCTTCTTTTAGGTTTGGTTTGAATGAATTGATCCGCCTTAGATCCATTTAGCTGAGAAGACATGGAATATTTTTGGTGACGATAATGATTTTTGTTCTAAGTTTGATTCCTTTTATGAGTCAGTAAAGGAGTCTATTTGTGACGTATGTGCTCTGTCCTCCTCTACTTCAAGGTCAAAAAGATCTATTCCTCTTAACCCATGGATGACCCCTGGTCTTCTAAAGAGTTGGAGAAGAAAAAATAATCTCTGGAAAGCTTTTAAGTCAGCAAAGCCATCTTTGAATGCTGCACGTCTTCAGCAATTCAAACTCTACAGGAATGTTTTCAATTCTTTATGCCGGAAGGCTAAATTCCTTTATTATTATCCAAAAAATTCTCGGATTTTGGGAAAGATATTCGAAAAACATAGCAAGTGATCAATTCCGTCCTCAAACGTTTCTTCTCCGGCTCCTTTTATCCCTCCAAGTCTTGTAGTTGGTGATGTGGTTGTTGAGGGTATTCTATCTGTTCAAGAAGCATTTACATCATATTTTGCCAATATTGGGAAAACCACTGCTTCTTCAGTCAGGTCTTCACAGTCACAACCAGATTACAAATCTTATCTTGGTCCGCCATGTCTCAAATCGATGGTGTTATATCCGGCTTCTGATGTTGAAGTAGCCATGATTGTAAATAGCTTGAAAGGTTCTTCGTCGTCTGGCCCTGACTGTATTCCAACTATGGTAGTTAAGTTCATTCTTCCTTCAATTATTTCTCCATTGACAAAGCTTATAAATCTTTCTTTTGAAAGTGGGATTTTTCCCCAGTTCTCTTAAGCGAGCTAGAGTAATTGTTTTATATAAAGGTGGGCCAAGAAGTGACCCAGCCAATTATCGCCCTATATCTTTGCTGTCTGTGTTTTTAGCAAAATTTTTGAAAAGACCATGCTTTCCCGTCTACTTGCTTTTCTAGAGGCTAAAAGATTTTTTCATGATTTTCAGTTTGGCTTCCGAGCTAAACATTCTACGGAGCATGCGGGTGTAGCTCTTTTAAATTTTCTCCACACCGCGCTTGACTCTGGTTTGATTCCTGCAGCTATATTCCTAGATGTCCGTAAGGCTTTTGACTCTTTAACTCATGAGATTCTGCTGTATAAGCTATCACACAATGGTGTAAGAGGACAGGCTCATGCTTGGTTTGATTCCTATTTGTCAGGTAGAACTATCTCCGTAGATTCCCTTTCCCACTTTTCGTCTGAAGTTGAGTTTGGTGTTCCTCAAGGTTCTGTTCTTGGACCGTTTTTTTTTTGTTTTGATTTATGTTAATGACCTTATAGTTGCGGTTATGAATCAAAAACCTACAGTTTGCTGTCGCCTATATCATCCTGAATCTTTCAATGCTAAAAAAAAATCCATCGTTTTTCGCAGGATGTGGACACTCTCGTTGCTTTCTCTGATGACAGTACCATTGGTACTGTAGTGGGAACTGAGTCTGAGATGCTTCCCAAATTAGTTGACCTTTTTGAGAGAGTCGTTCTTTGGTTTGATGCAAATTGCCTTGCCCTAAATGTTGCTAAGTCAAGTTTTTTAATTTTTTCCCGTATTTCTCTGGCGTGCCCTGACTTATCTAAAATCCAGCTTTCAAGGGGCTCTCTCAGTAGACCTAAGGAACGATATGTCCGATTTCTCGGTATTCTTCTCGATGAAAACCTTTCATTCAAGCATCATATTGGACTAACTAATATGAAGATCTCAAGGAGTCTTGGAATTTTGAGGAAGCTAAAACACATTTTTCCTGGATCAGTTTTAAAAATTCTGTTCCATTGCTTAGTTCAGTCCTACGTCTCTTATTGCCCTACAATATGGATGTCAACTTTCTCTTCTTTTTTGAAACCACTCTCTAAGTTATATGATAAGGCAAGAAGGCTTATACAGGAAACAAATTGTTCTACATCTAACCCAACTAGCCTATTACTTGATTTGCAGTCTCTCTACACTCTTTCGTGCGCGTCTTTCACTTTTCATCAAATTCATGGTGATGTTCCCGCAGCCCTTCAAACTACTCCTTCTTTCGTCACTGATAGGTCTTCGCATCATCTTCGCAATTCAAGGAATATTAATATTCTATTTACTCCATCGGTGAGGTCTGACTTTAATCCATTAACTGCTTGTCATATCGTTTGGAATAGCCTACCTGAGTCAGCTAAAGAATGTCACTCGTTTGGAACTTTCAAAAGAATCTTAAGAAATTTTTTAATGTCTTGATTTTTCATGTTTAAATATATTTTTGTTAATTTTTATTATTATTATTTTGGGGGGGGGGACACTAGCCTGGGTTGGAAACATTTGTTGTGAGAGGTTTTGAGTTTGTATAATATTTTTTTTTTGTGGTTTGGTTTCAAATATATATTTGGAATTTGGTTTATTTTATTGGAGTGTCCTACATCTTTTTTTTTTTTTTTTTTGGGGGGGGGGTCTCATAAAATCGCTTTTTGTTTGGGTCTTTAATTATTGTTTTTTTTTTCTCTCTCTTTTTGTTTTGTTTTGTGTGTGTGTGTGTGTGTTGAGTCTTTGAAAGGTTGAAATGCAATGCATTATATTGAAAATACTTGTATTTGTTTCATTTTTGTTTCTCCCCTGTTTTTTCCTGGCCATAGAGCCTTACGGGGGAGTTTATATTGAAGTGTATTTTGTTGTGTTTATTAATTGAATAAATTGATTGATTGATTGATTGATTGCTAGAGGTTAAAATTTTAAGATAAAAAATTTAAAATACGATTTAAGATAAAAGAATCACCACAGAGAGTAGAGTAGGACGCGGTTATATTTATAGAAAAAAATTTCTATAAATATAATTTCTATAATTTCTATAAAAATTTCTATAAATATGTTTTTAGAGAAGTCTTTCTGTAACCGGAAATTGGATTTAGTCAGAAGAAGTAAATCTCTTTTCCACGTGCCGATCAACAGTTTCTTCTCTCTACAGAGAAGAAACCGTTGATCGTAGGCCATGATACGTTGAAGATTTGGTGGGTGCACTTCAAAAGGCGTTTCCCCCAAGAATAAACGAATCCATATCGATTGGCTCAGTTCGTTTTGCCCTACCTTATTTGGTCCTAAATTTAGTAGTTCAAGTTTTTAAGCATAATATGTCCTCTTTTCTAACTTGGTGAAACAGTTTGAAATCGGACTTTTTATATCTATTTTTTTTCTGATATATCTGTTGATCGTCAGTCGTGAGTCGTTGACGAATCCGCTGGAGTAGCTCAAAAAGTGTTTTCCCCTCCAATAAAGGAAGCAGCATCTATTGGTTCTTTTCGTTTTCTCCTACTTCATTTAGTTCAAATTAAATTTAAAATGCTATTTTTTTAATATATTTTATCCTCTTTTGGAAATTGAAATTTTTGTATCAAATTCTTTTATGCCGTATCTGTTGATCGTCGACCGTGACTTGTTGACAATGCTGCCGGAGTAGTTAAAAAAAATGTTTCCCCCTGGAATAAAACGAGCAATATTGATCGGTCTAGTGGTTCGTTTTTCTTCCACCCTATTTGAGTCCAACTACATTTGGAATTCTAGTTCTTTAAATATATTATATCCCCTTTTCTCAATTAGACAAGGAGTTAGGAATCCGGTCTTTTCATATCAAAATTGTGCGTGCCGTATCTGTTCATCGTCGACCATGAATCGTCGACAAGTTGGTTAGAGTAGTTTAAATGCGTTTCCTCCTCGAACAAACCTCCTCGAACAAATTTTAACAAACCTCCTCGAACAAAACGAATCGGTTTGATTCGTTTGGTTCTACCTTACTTAGTTCCAAGTGAGTTTAGAAGCACTAGTTTTACAAATAATATGTCCTCGCAGTGGCCGATCCAGGGGGCGAGGGGTGCGCCCCCTAACATAGTCTAAAGTAGTGTAATTTACTTAATTAACGCAAGTTTTCGTTAATTAAACTTCCTGCTAATGCAAGTTTATCGGATCAAACCTATTTTGTCCCCCCCCTAAAAAAAATCCTGGATCCGCCACTGTGTCCTCGTTTCTAACTTAGATAAACAGCTGCATATCGGAACTTTTTAAGTCAAAATTTTGTGTGGCGTATCTCTTGATTGTCGGCAATTTGGCTTGAGCCAAATTGCCAAATGAGCCAAATAAAAAGGCATCCCCTTCTCCTGAATAAAGCAAGCAATATTGAATAATTTAGGTCATTTTCTCGTACCTTATTTGGTTCAAACTAAATTTTCTCATTCTAGTTTTTTAAATATCTTATACCCCCTTTTCCAACTTGGAGAAATAGTTAAAAATTGGAGCTTTAATTTCAAAGATGTGTATGCCGTATCTTTGATACTCTGTTTGACACGTAACGCTGTTTGACACGACACGACGCTGTTTGATACTCTGTTTGACACGACACGTGTCACGTAACGCTGGGTTGCAATTCGGGTGGATATATTGCATGACTTTCCATCAAACTACATTAAGATCACCCCCTCCCCCATGCACACAAAAAAAGAATTTATGTTTTTTTGGAAAGAAACAATAAATGTTTATTTGAACCTATGTTTATATGAACCTTAATGTTTATTATAAATAAAAAAAACTAGTTTTTTAAACTGAAAGTAAGGAGCGACATTAAAACTTCAAACGAACAGAAATTATTCCGTATATGAAAGGGGCTGTCCCCTCCTCAACGCCTCGCTCTTTATTCCGTATATGAAAGGGGCTGTCCCCTCCTCAACGCCTCGCTCTTTACGCTAAAGTTTTTTATTGTTTAAAAAAAAAAAATTGTGAGACAGAGTCAAACTTTAGCGTAAAGAGCGAGGCGTTGAGGAGGGACAGCCCCTTTCATATACGGAATAAAGAGCGAGGCGTTGAGGAGGGGACAGCCCCTTTCATATACGGAATAATTTCTGTTCGTTTGAAGTTTTAATGTCGCTCCTTACTTTCAGTTTAAAAAACTAGTTTTTTTTATTTAATTTCTGATCGTTTTTTAGTTAATGCAGCTTTTAAATTGGCTCGCCGTCATTGAATAAGTAAACAAAATTTGCATAAAAATTTTACTTTTCTTTTGCTAAATGGCTGTCTCTAAATTTGGTTTCTGACGTAATTTACAAATTAACTTACGTAACGACTGTTGTCTGTTGACTGTTGACTGCTGACCCAATAACCAATAAATAATGCTGGCAAGTCCGGCGCCCCCTTCATGGCGATTTCCCTTCCCCCATGAAAACTTCCTTCATGAACAGATCCTCCAACATAACCCCCGACCCACCCTTCCCTCCCACTAGCAGAAAAAAAACCTCCTGAAAACATCTGTATACTTCCGAATAACCAATACTATATATGTTAACATTGGGTAAAGTTCATATCTTTTAGCCCTCCCTCTGGGTACTTCGGGGGATTAAGTCATCCCAAAAAGACATATTTATCATATTTTCGACCATGCTGAACAAAATGGCTATCTCAAAATTTTGATCGGGTGACTTTGGTAAAAAAATAAGCGTGGGAGGGGGCCTAGTTGCCCTCCATTTATTTTGGTCACTTAAAAAGGGCACTAGAACTTTTAATTTCCGTTCCAATGCAGCCCTCTCACGATATTCTAGGACCACTGGGTCGATACGATCACCCCTGGAAAAAAAAAAAAAAAAAAAACAAAACAAACAAACAAACAAACAAACAAATAAACACGCATCCGTGATCTTTCTTCTGGCAAAAAAATGCAAAAATCCACATTTTTGTAGATAGGAGCTTGAAACCTCTACAGTAGGGTTCTCTGATACGCTGAATATGATGGTGTGATTTTCATTAAGGTTCTATAACTTTTAGGGGGTCTTTCCCCTTTTTTTGAAAATCAGCCAAATTTTCTCAGGCGCGTAACTTTTGATGGGTAACTCTAAACTTGATGAAAGTTATATATTTGAAATCAGCATTGAAATCTGATTCTTTTGATATATCTATTGGTATCAAAAACCCGTTTTCTAGAGTTTCGGTTACCATTGAGCCGGGTCGCTCCTTACTTACAGTTCGTTACCACGAACTGTTTGATATGAAACCTAACAAAATGTCTATGAATTGTTTCAAATCGATCTACTTAAATTAATCAATGTTTTCATTTTTATTTTTTTATTTTTATAGTTCTATGAATTGTTTCAAATCGATCTACTTAAATTAATCAATGTTTTCATTTTTATTTTTATTTTTATAGTTCTATGAATTGTTTCAAATCGATCTACTTAAATTAATCATGGTTTCTATTTTTATTTTTTGTTTTTTATAGTCGTATGGATTGTTTCAAATCGATCTACTTAAATTAATCATGGTTTCTATTTTAATTTTTTATTTTTATAGTTCTATGAATTGTTTCAAATCGATCTACTTAAACTAATCATGGTTTTTATTTTATTTTTTATTTTTTATAGTTGTATGAATTGTTTCAAATCGATCTACTTAAATTAATCATGGCTTTTATTTTATTTTTTATTTTTATAGTTCTATGAATTGTTTCAAATCGATCTACTTAAATTAATCATGGTTTTATTTTATTTTTTTTTTTTATAGTTCTATGAATTGTTTCAAATCGATCTACTTAAATTAATCATGGTTTCTATTTTTTTATTTTTTGTTTTTATAGTCGTATAGGGATTGTTTCAAATCGATCTACTTAAATTAATCATGGTTTTTATTTTACTTTTATTTTTATAGTTCTATGAATTGTTTCAAATCGATCTACTTAAATTAATCATGGTTTTTTATTTTACTTTTTATTTTTATAGTTCTATGAATTGTTTCAAATCGATCTACTTAAATTAATCATGGTTTTTATTTTATTTTTTTTTATTTTTATAGTTCTATGAATTGTTTCAAATCGATCTACTTAAATTAATCATGGTTTTTATTTTACTTTTTATTTTTATAGTTCTATGAATTGTTTCAAATCGATCTACTTAAATTAATCATGGTTTCTATTTTTATTTTTTGTTTTTATAGTCGTATGGATTGTTTCAAATCGATCTACTTAAATTAATCATGGTTTTTATTTTATTTTTTATTTTTATAGTTCTATGAATTGTTTCAAATCGATCTACTTAAATTAATCATGGTTTTTATTTTAATTTTTTTATTTTTATAGTTCTATGAATTGTTTCAAATCGATCTACTTAAATTAATCATGGTTTCTATTTTTATTTTTTATTTTTATAGTTCTATGAATTGTTTCAAATCGATCTACTTAAATTAATCATGGTTTTTATTTTATTTTTTTATTTTTATAGTTCTATGAATTGTTTCAAATCGATCTACTTAAATTAATCATGGTTTTTATTTTATTTTTTATTTTTACAGTTCTATGAATTGTTTCAAATCGATCTACTTAAATTAATCATGGTTTTTATTTTATTTTTTATTTTTACAGTTCTATGAATTGTTTCAAATCGATCTACTTAAATTAATCATGGCTTTTATTTTTATAGTTCAACTGGGTTAATGATAGTTTCTCGTGGTGATAAAAGCATCTAGTTCTTCTTATAGTAAAAGGATTCTTTTCCCCCAAAAAAAGTCTCTTTGAAAGAATGGATGAGCCGTTGTTTGAGTTCGATAAAATTGAAACATATTTTTAATTGTTTTAGTTCAAATTTTTGTGGCTCTGTTCCCTTCAGTCTAGGCTGTCTTGTGCAAAAGAATTTTTTTTTAGCAGGTTTTCATGAGGCTTAGACAACCAGTAATAAAGATGACCCAGAAAGAGGTACTGGCACTCTTATCTTGAAGATATGGGAGACCTCAAAATGGCACATAAAAAAAAAACCTCTGTAAAAAAAAATTGCCCATGAGGGTGGGTTCTAAATATAAATGAAGAAAATGAGAATGAAAATGAATTCTGACAGATACGTTTTTTAAATGTTCTAGTCAAAACTTACGAGCTTCTGAAAGGTGTCAAAAAGAAGCCTAGTTTAAGTAAAGCAATGCAACATTTGTTTTTCAAATGATTGTAACTTTAAGAGCATAGTTTGACTAGCTATTTACGACAAAAATGTGCTTCTTTTTCGTGCAGAATGCAGTCATGAACTTTTAAAGGGGTTAAGTTTTGAAGTTTTGTAGGAGTCTCGCCCCTCCCTCCCTGGTATAGATGTTGGTGCCCTCTTCTAGTTCATGCTCTTAGCCCCCTTCTCAAGTCATATTAAATACGTGGTTTCAGATATATTCGACAGCACCAAAGTGACCCTGCGAAATCAAGTAGGGTCTTTTTGTGCATTTACTTGGTAACCGTTTAAACCTTTTTTTTGTCCTGAATCCTCCACCTTAAGCGGAGGTCTCGACCAAACTATCTAAATCGTTCCCTCTTTTTCACTGGCTGTGATTTTCCTCATTTTTTCGGAAACATCTCTAATGACTCTCTATTTCTAGACAGGGACAAATTTTTCTAAACTCTCTAGTCTCTCTCTAACAACTGTCACAGTTTCCATTTAAATCATTTTATTCAAACTGGCTGAAAGGAGCCCAAAATTGTTAGTTGAGGGGACCTGCGAAGTCTTAATCTAGTTTTAATTCATAAAGAGCAATGTTAAAGTGCCAAATATGTAATATTATTCAGTTTCTTCTCTTTTGCTAAGATCTAATTTTATGATTTGCGTTTGGCAAACAATATGATGATCTATGGCCAAAAAGCAACCTGTAGCTAGGATGAGGCATGTCTCCAGGTGAAAATTTAAAGTTATTCCCCTACAAATGTACTTTGGCTTTATTTTTAACCACCTTTAAAATCCTCTGTATTTTTCGGCTGACTTATGTTGGTATTATGATGAATAATAATGGTTAAACGTTGCCATTCCATAAATTAGGGCAATGTGGTACCTTAAAGAATCACCCTATCTCGCCCGTTATAAACTTCTCAGTGTGTTTGGCCCACAGTAGACAGAATATACCAGTAAGCTTATCGCAGATCATTTCTGGTCTTCGTTCTCGGTGCGAACAAAAAGCTCCTCCCACTTATTTCTGCATTAGCGGGATCGATGTTTCCGATTGTTTCCAACAAAGTGCATTATTCGTAATAGCGGGTTTCCACTTGTTTCCGATTAGATCACAGTCTGACTTGTCTACCCATGAAAAGATCTGACTTCGCTTATGTTTATATCTGCAAAAACGTTCTCTGGAGCACTCGCACCTTGGTCCGGGTTTTCATAATGGGTGAGATAGGGAATGATCATACTGGATAATTATATGAACTGTGGTTTGGCCCAACTGTTTAGAATTGATTGCCCTAACTTGTAGAGCTTGGATATAAGGTGTGTATAAAACGACAGAAAACTAAAAGCCGACACCTATATTTCTGGAAAACTTAGAAAAAACCATTTAACTTCCCCCTGTTTTTCTGGAGATCAAGATATTTAGTTTTAATGGAATTTATTCTATCAGAAGCTTTGTTCTTTTGATTAAAGGGAGCTGAATTTTCTTTTTAAAGTTCAGCAAAGTCCCTAAAATCCCTAAAAATAGTCCCTAAATCCCTAAATCCCTAAACCCCTAAAAAATGCTCTTGCACCCTGCTCGTTAAATGCAAAAAATCATTTGCAATGAATAATTGTTTCAATAATTTTGCCGTTATTGGGGTTCGCTGTGATGCCACCCGCTTTCATTGACAAGCTTGCGTACAAAAGGGAAGTAAAGTTTCACTGTCTTTTCTGTCAAATTTCATTGTCAAACCACAAATTCTCGGCAACTTTCGATGGTAGCTTGGTCCCCTGGGAGAATTCCCGAAAAATCTTTGTCTTTGTGATTGTCAGGCAACACTGAGGCTCGCAAACTCGCAAAAAATAAGCATTTTTAAGGTTTCGTATCATCTTAACCCACTTAAGGGCTCGGCACACGTAGCTGATTTTGGGAACCGATTTCAGCATCAGTGGACAAACGATAGCGGTAAGAAAAATTTGTTGAAGAAGAAATTTATTGCGCGAGATTTTCAAAAAAAAATCATGGACACAAATAGTCAACTGGAGTTTATTAATAGTTGCATGATTGATCTCAGCTTAGTTCTCAGTTTAGTTTTCGGTTCAGTAGTCTTTCACCACAGACATCTCTGGCTGACTATCTATTTGTATCCCTATTTTTTTGTGATGATCATGATGAAAATCGGCGCAAAAAACTAGAAAATTTTTCAAGCTCAAATCGATGCCGATTTCTTTTAAAATCGGTGCTGATTTGGAAATCAGTTCCCGGAATCAGCTACGTGTGCCCAGCCCTTTAGTGAGAACTTGTTATATGAGTCTATACTTGATGAGCTAAAAATAGTCCTTGGTCAGCTAAGAATAAAGTTTACATATTTCTGGGGCCTTATCTAAACCAAGTGCGCAAGGCCTCAACCCCGTCCAGCTATAATGCTGGTAAGGACCCCTATTAGAGCGACAAAGACCTAGTTCTCTTTGCATTTCCCAGAAGGGTAGGATACTTTCTTATCATAGTGACTCAAGTTATGTATTATGGAGAGTTACCTGAACTTAACCATTGGAAGATTTGTTCAATTGAAAACGGAAAAAAAGTTTAATAACCTATTTTTGGTAGTTCATTTTTCCATCTGGAGCAGCACTGTTTTCTCCTCTCTCTCTCTCTCTCTCTCTCTCTCTCTCTCTCTCTCTCTCTCTCTCTCTCTCTCTCTCTCTCTCTCTCTCTCTCTCTCCTCTCTCTCTCTCTCTCTCTCTCTCTCTCTCTCTCTCTCCTCTCTCTCAACGTTGTCGGAGAGTCGATTATCTGAGATATGATACTGTTTAGTGTATTTACTACATCTATCCTGATTCTGTGGTGTGTTTTATTCTATATCACTAAGATTTGAATGCTTGCCTAAGCTTCACAGAAATTATAATAATCAGATCAGCTATTTTTTCAAGCGTATGGAACTTCTTTAGGGCTATACATAAAACATAAACTGATAGTTGGTGGATAAAAGTCCAAACGAAATGTTAGCTCTTGTCCTCGAGGAATTAATTATGTGGGTCGATCTTTAGGCTTCTGACCTTTCTTGCCAAGTTCTGACAAAAGACGGTAAATTTTGTCAAGCGAAAGTGACCAAGCGATTCGCTAGATCTGATTGAGGGTGAAAATTATCTGAAGTCCACCGGGAATTTTTTTTTTTTTTTTTTTTTTTTTTTTTTTTTTTTTTTTTTTTTTTTTTTTTTTTTTTTTTTTTTTTTTTTAAGGAGAAACCTTGAGTACTCGCCATGAATTATGACTGTTATGTCTCATGGAAAATAAAAAATTCTCTGATGTCTACCAGGAAAGTGTCTCAAAAAGGGGATTTCTAGAAAAGACGTTACGAATTCTGAGTGGTATGTCTGATTGAAAGTGAAATTCTCTGATATCTACACAGAAAATTTCTCAACAAGGAGAATTCCGGAGAGGTCGCTATGAATTCTGGCTGGTATATCTCATTGAAAGCAAAATATTCTGATATCCACCAGGAATTTTTCTGAAAGAGGAGATTTTTAGAAAAGGTGCTATGAATTCTGGCTGGCAAAATTCTGGCTGGCACGTGTGATTGAAGGCAAAATTCTCTTAAATCTACCCGAAAATTTCTCAAAAAGAAAATTCTGGAGAAGTTTCTATAAATTCTAGCTGGTCTATCTTATTGAATGCGAAATTATTTTAATTCTACAAGGGAAATTTCTGAAAAAGGAGAATTCTGGCGAAGTTGCTATGAGTTCTGGCTTGTATGTCCGATTGAAAGTGAAATTCTCTGAAGTCTACCGGGGAAAACTTCTCGAGGAGGACAATGCCGGAGAAATTCTCCGAAGTGTATCAGGAAGATTTCTCAAAAAGGAGGCTTCTTTAAACATATCTAAGAAGAATATCATAAGTATGATCTTCTGTTGAGACATGAAACTTTCATTTAATTTAAAAACAATTTTTGCCAGCCGGAGAAACGAATTTTTCAGTATAAATCTGAAAAAGAAGTGAAGTGAATATTTGCTCACTTGAAAACAGTTTTTCATTGGGGTTACGTGATTGACTTTTGCTGACTCGAATTTCAATTCTTATCAGAACCTAATTTTCCGATTATAAGTTGGAAGGTGATACGAAAAGTGGGGAAATTTACTTATTTTCATGTATTTTTGGAATACGTTACAAAGTTTATAGGTCAGCAGACGTTCCCACAAGTCATACTGGGGAATTCAATCGTAAGATCTAAAATTTGTTCTGTGGGGAAATGCTTATTAATATTATGCAGTAAATAGTTATATTTTTCGAATTTGTTGACGAAAAAAGCGAACCAGAACACAACAAATACAGAAATATAGTTTTAAAAGTGACAAATTTGCCAACGAGCACAAATCGTGAAGTACAAAATGTCCGCCAGTGAAGTACCTGTTAATCTTTGGCAAAATTTTAAAATGGATCGCATTGCATTGCAATTCAAATTGTAATCGAATACAAATCGTGAATTACAAAATGTCATACGGTGAAGTACTAGTGAATCTTTTGTAAAAATTCAAAAAGGAACTAAAACCATTGGAAGGCTTCCGCACGCATGGTTGGATATGGACAAAGACTGACTTAAGATTGCATTGGGAAGCTCCAGTCGATAGATCGAAGTAGTCGTCGAAAACGATTCCAAGATCTATTGGCGCTGGATAGGACAATTCATCGCCTGGTTCCCGCCGAAAGAAAAGAACAAAGAAGTACAAAAAACGCACCTAGATCATTTAGGAAACATCTTTGAATACCGAAATCCTTGTAGGGGGAGGGTTGAGTCTCTTAGTCCTTCTTGGGTGTGCCCCTGTATTTTTTTTTGCAAATTAAGTATTACGTTTTGTTGCTATTATGATTATTTGAAGGTGGAGATGATTATTTACAAAGGTCCACAAAACGATGAAGCACATAAAGCGACTCCGGGTTCGGGCAGCCACACCAGACTGTACCCCCAGTAAAAACCTTATCACAATATATGTCCGGTTATCCAATTCAACAAAAGCCAAGTAAACATAAAGACTGATTTCTATCATCTTCTCCAAAAAAGTTCTTATTGCTCAGAGTGAAGTTGCTGTAACGGGCCTCGATTGACAACCGATCAACTTCACTTCGAACCAGAGATAGCATGTGAAGTTCCCCCCCCCCTTCGCTGTAGGAGGTTGCAACTGTTTGGAATTTCAGTTTTGCTGCACATATAAGAGGAACAGCTGTCATACCAGTGTACGACAAAACAGTATTTAATATCACTTCTCTTAACAGACGAAGCTAAATAAAAGTGTGTAAATAGCCTTGACTTCGTATAATTTTTCCCGTTGTTTAGTGATCTGTGATTATTTTGTGATTTTGACCTTTCTGTTTTTATTTTTAGAGCCGCAAGATGCTTCTCGTACCGTGGCTTGTTCTTGGAGCGATTAACATTCTTGGTCTTATCACTGTTGTGATTGTGAACATGATCTACATTGATCTCCCGTATAATCTGATCGTCCTTTTTCTCGGAATCTTCTGCGTTTGTATGTTTCTTCTTTCATATTTTTTTTTTGTTTTTGCTTCAATTTTATTACTATTCTATGACGATTATTCCCTACCAATACATAAATTTGAATGTAGCTTATACAATAGGCCTATCCACGAATTCTAATCCGAGTTGGAAATCCTCTTTATATTATTAAAACCTTTCTCCAGTCCTAGGACTGACTCTAAAGCATCTCTAGCGGTGTATAAATGATTGTCTCTATAAGTTTTCATCGGGGGTGAGGGGGGCAGGGGAGGTCAAGATTAGAAAGATAGGTCTTTGCCTTAAAAGCTTCAGGTTTTTCTCTGAACCTTGAAAAATGGTTTACTTTACTATATTTTTGGTGTTCTAGGGGAGGGGGTCTGACGCCCTCTCTCCTCTTTATATTTTTTCCATCGAAATCTTTCTATACATGGGTTTATACGTCGCTTGATAGAAATGTAAACTCAGACGAAGATGGTGAATGTCAAAACTTCACGGTTCAAGCTTTGATTCTGTTTTTGGGAATTTGCAGTCTATAGAATTTTTACAACCGAAATCGTGTCTACAGTGAGTTTCAGCTGGGTACTGACTTGACTTTGACTTTATTATAAATAAACACACACAAATAAAACACAACTCCAGGGACTGATCAATGATCCCTAGGTCTTAAATATAGCCCTCGGAGAACTCGAGAATGTATATTAATATATGATTATGGACAGAACAACAAAGTGTTAAACTTTAAAACAGAAAGAATATTGGAAAAAAAGGCATCGTGCACTACAGAAAAAAAGAAAAACAAGAGAGAATCCTCCTAAACATTATTCATTTGTACTAGTAGAAAAAAGATGTTTTTTTTTGTAATTGTATAGAAATGACGGAACTGAAACACGGGTGTTGCCGAGACATGGATTATTAGCAGCACATATGCCTAGGTTTGAAAGTTAGACATAACTCTCATATGAACGTTAATTAAAATTGTAAATTAGTCGCTTTCATTCAGTGGATTACACACTAATTGTAGCACCAAGTGGCCTGAGGCTAACACATCTGCGTTGGTCTCCGCCCTTCTATTCCTTCCAGGGCCTATTACTTTGCTCCCTCCTATGAAGTTTTTGTGTTAGTTAAATCATTTCTTATGACCACTCACCGAAAATTCAAGACATCCTGCTTCTCGTTTGGGCCTTGTTGGAGAGTAAAGGCACAAGTGTTAGTGCTTTGGTACTTTTGCACAATTTTCAAACCAAATTCAAGGACATCCTGCTTCTCGCTTGGTCCCTGCTGGATTATCACGATGCACAATTTTTGGTATTTCGTTGCTTTGGTGCAGTTTTTCGGCAAATTCAAGGACATTCTGCTTGTAGTTTGGTCTCTGCTTGCTTGTCACAAGGCACTATTTTTAGTAACATTCCACCCTTTATTAACAGAGTATGACCTGATTTTCTGTCTTTCATTACACCCTAGACAGAAGACTGTGCCGCTTTTATCATATGTTTTTATTGTCAATAAATCATTATTCAAAGAAGTCTCTGAAACCATATTTAGTCGATTCCCCTGTAAGGCATCTAATTTATCTTTCTCTCTTTTTCCAAGTGACCAGGCTTCCGAGGCATTCTTGACCAGTATCATTATTGTGGCTTCTAGCATCCTAACCTTAGTTCTAATACTTATCTTCCTACTCTTTCAAATATTTTTTAACTCTAAAAAAATACAGCTAGTCGCTCTACAGTAGAGCGCCTTAGCTATTCTACTTTTTACATATTCACTGCATCCACGATCCTTACTGAAAGTGCTATCGAGACACGTAAGGCTGTCAATCTACTGTATAAAGCAATGATGCTACAGTAGTATTTGACCATACTATACCATAATATAGCTGTACTAGACCATACTCCACCGTACTATAGTTGTACCTGACTAAAAAGTCATGTGGAAACTATCCCCATGAGCTTTTTTGCTATTGGTGCTGTCTAGGGGATTAATCATACGAAGAGGAGTATAACCGTATTTATTTTACCCTATTTGTATTGCCGTGTTATTTTTTCTCTATTTACCTTTCCATAAAAGAAGGGGGAGCCTGAAGATCTATAAGAGCAAGAAGCCACAAAGTCCTAGAAACTATAAAACTGATTCTGAATGGTTGGAATAAAGGAAATATGTTTGTATTGTATAGTTTGGGTGTGTTGATAAAGTTGATACGGGTAAAGGTGATACGGGTTGGTGATACGTATCAACTATAAAGTTGATACGGGTGGGTGTGTATTGGTGCAGTTGTGGAAACGCGTATTGGCGCAAAGAAAACAGGGCTGCATATTCTGTTGTTCTGTCTCATTAAATCACGAATATTAGTAAAGCTGGTATTATAGAAAAAACAATACCACTGCCTGTAGAGTAGTTTGTAGCATTATAAAGAACACCATGCTAAACCTATAGCTATGTTGTTTTTCTCGTTAAATCACAAATCTCAGTAAAGCTGGTCTCAGCTATGATGTTGTGCTTTTCCGAAAAAATCACAATTCTCGGGTAAAGCAGGATTTTACCTCACGAATTTATCTGAAGGAGGTGTTATAGAAAAAAACGATATCACTGGTTGCAAAGCAGTTTGTAATATTAAAAGAACATTCTGTTAGACTTGTGGCTATGCTGTTGTCCTTCTCAGTAAACTATGATTCTCATTAACGCTGGTGTTATCTCATGAATCTCTCTGAAGCAGGTATTATAGAAAAAAGACATATCGCCGGCTACAGCGCAGTTTGTAGCAGTAAAAGAGCTTTGCTATAGTCTTATAGCTATCTTATTGTGCTTCTCAGTAGATCATGAATTTCAGTGAAGCTGGCTTTAATCTCATGAACTTCAGTGAAGCAGGCATTATAGAAAAAGACATATCGCCGGCTACAGCGCAGTTTGTAGCAGTAAAAGAGCTTTGTTATAGTCTTATAGCTATCTTATTGTGCTTCACAGTAGATCATGAATTTTTCAGTGAAGCTGGCTTTAATCTCATGAACTTCAGTGAAGCAGGCATTATAGAAAAAGACATATCGCCGGCTACAGCGCAGTTTGTAGCAGTAAAAGAGCTTTGTTATAGTCTTATAGCTATCTTATTGTGCTTCTCAGTAGATCATGAATTTCAGTGAAGCTGGCTTTAATCTCATGAACTTCAGTGAAGCAGGCATTATAGAAAAAAGACATATCGCCGGCTACAGCGCAGTTTGTAGCAGTAAAAGAGCTTTGTTATAGTCTTATAGCTATCTTATTGTGCTTCTCAGTAGATCATGAATTTCAGTGAAGCTGGCTTTAATCTCATGAACTTCAGTGAAGCAGGTATTATAGAAAAAGACATATCGCCG
Source organism: Artemia sinica (assembly GCA_027921565.1). Classification (NCBI taxonomy): domain Eukaryota; kingdom Metazoa; phylum Arthropoda; class Branchiopoda; order Anostraca; family Artemiidae; genus Artemia; species Artemia sinica. The sequence goes on from CM051274.1 coordinate 45,173,750, forward strand.
GCTACAGCGCAGTTTGTAGCAGTAAAAGAGCTTTGTTGTAGTCTTATAGCTATCTTATTGTGCTTCTCAGTAGATCATGAATTTCAGTGAAGCTGGCTTTAATCTCATGAACTTCAGTGAAGCAGGTATTATAGAAAAAGACATATCGCCGGCTACAGCGCAGTTTGTAGCAGTAAAAGAGCTTTGTTATAGTCTTATAGCTATCTTATTGTGCTTCTCAGTAGATCATAAATTTCAGTGAAGCTGGCTTTAATCTCATGAACTTCAGTGAAGCAGGTATTATAGAAAAAGACATATCCGGCTACAGCGCAGTTTGTAGCAGTAAAAGAGCTTTGTTATAGTCTTATAGCTATCTTATTGTGCTTCTCAGTAGATCAGGAATTTCAGTGAAGCTGGCTTTAATCTCAAGAACTTCAGTGAAGCAGGTATTATAGAAAAAGACATATCGCCGGCTACAGCGCAGTTTGTAGCAGTAAAAGAGCTTTGTTATAGTCTTATAGCTATCTTATTGTGCTTCTCAGTAGATCATGAATTTCAGTGAAGCTGGCTTTAATCTCATGAACTTCAGTGAAGCAGGTATTATAGAAAAAGACATATTGCCGGCTACAGCGCAGTTTGTAGCAGTAAAAGAGCTTTGTTATAGTCTTATAGCTATCTTATTGTGCTTCTCAGTAGATCATGAATTTCAGTGAAGCTGGCTTTAATCTCATGAACTTCAGTGAAGCAGAAAAGACATATCGCCGGCTACAGCGCAGTTTGTAGCAGTAAAAGAGCTTTGTTATAGTCTTATAGCTATCTTATTGTGCTTCTCAGTAGATCATGAATTTCAGTAAAGCTGGTTTTAATCTCACGAACTTCTATGAAGCAGGTATTATAGAAAAAGACATATCGCCGGCTACAGCGCAGTTTGTAGCAGTAAAAGAGCTTTGTTATAGTCTTATAGCTATCTTATTGTGCTTCTCAGTAGATCATGAATTTCAGTGAAGCTGGCTTTAATTTCATGAACTTCAGTGAAGCAGGTATTATAGAAAAAGACATATCGCCGGCTACAGCGCAGTTTCTAGCAGTAAAAGAGCTTTGTTATAGTCTTATAGCTATCTTATTGTGCTTCTCAGTAGATCATGAATTTCAGTGAAGCTGGCTTTAATCTCATGAACTTCAGTGAAGCAGGTATTATAGAGAAAGACATATCGCCGGCTACAGCGCAGTTTGTAGCAGTAAAAGAGCTTTGTTATAGTCTTATAGCTATCTTATTGTGCTTCTCAGTAGATCATGAATTTCAGTGAAGCTGGCTTTAATCTCATGAACTTCAGTGAAGCAGGTATTATAGAAAAAGACATATCGCCGGCTACAGCGCAGTTTGTAGCAGTAAAAGAGCTTTGTTATAGTCTTATAGCTTTATGAACTTCAGTGAAGCAGGTATTATAGAAAAAGACATATCGCCGGCTACAGCGCAGTTTGTAGCAGTAAAAGAGCTTTGTTATAGTCTTATAGCTATCCTATTGTTCTTCTCAGTAGATCATGAATTTCAGTGAACCTGGCTTTAATCTCATGAACTTCAGTGAAGCAGGTATCATAGAAAAAAACATATTGCCGGCTGCAGAGGAGTGTTTTAGCAGTTAAAGGGCATTGTTGTAGACTTAAAGTTATCCTATTGTACTTCTCAGTAGATCATGAATTTCAGTGAAGCTGGCTTTAATCTCATGAACTTCAGTGAAGCAGGTATTATAGAAAAAGACATATCGCCGGCTGCAGAGGAGTGTTTAGCAGTTAAAGGGCATTGTTGTAGACTTAAAGTTATCCTATTGTACTTCTCAGTGGATCATGAATTTCAGTGAAGCTGGCTTTAATCTCATGAACTTCAGTGAAGCAGGTATTATAGAAAAAGACATATCGCCGGCTACAGCGCAGTTTGTAGCAGTAAAAGAGCTTTGTTATAGTCTTATAGCTATCCTATTGTTCTTCTCAGTAGATCATGAATTTCAGTGAAGCTGGCTTTAATCTCATGAACTTCAGTGAAGCAGGTATTATAGAAAAAGACATATCGCCGGCTGCAGAGGAGTGTTTTAGCAGTTAAAGGGCATTGTTGTAGACTTAAAGTTATCCTATTGTACTTCTCAGTAGATCATGAATTTCAGTGAAGCTGGCTTTAATCTCATGAACTTCAGTGAAGCAGGTATTATAGAAAAAGACATCGCCGGCTACAGCGCAGTTTGTAGCAGTAAAAGAGCTTTGTTATAGTCTTATAGCTATCCTATTGTTCTTCTCAGTAGATCATGAATTTCAGTAAAGCTGGTTTTAATCTCACGAACTTCAGTGAAGCAGGCATTATAGAAAAAAACAAATTATTGGCTGCAGAGGAGTTTGTAGGATTGAAAAAAGCATTTTGCTAGATTTATAGCTATGCTGTTGTACTTCTCACTAAATGGTGAATTTAGATATGTTTATATAACTGCAGATACGTAGATACATAACTATGATACGTTTCTTGGTAATTTTGGAGTTAACTAGGCTTTTTAATTTGGGAATAAGGTCTCAGTGCTCCCCTTCTAAGCGTACAAAAATGCATTTAAACCATTGTATTTTAAGAAACTATTGTTTAATTATGACCATCGTGTACCTATTACCAATATAGAAAACAAAATTGTCAAAATGAAACATTATCTGTTTTACGATTTGTTTCTGTATTTATGTTCAATTTGACTAAGCCAAGCCATCTGTTCTATATTAACTAAAAAAAAACAAGTTTTTTGTAACTGAAAGTAAGGAGCGACATTAAAACTTAAAACGAACCGAAATTATTCCGCATATGAAAGGGGCTGTCCCCTCCTCAACGCATCGCTCTTTACGCTAAAGTTTTTTATTGTTTTAAAATAAAGTTATGAGACAGAGTCAAACTTTAGCGTAAAGAACGAGGAGTTGAGGAGGGGACAGCTCCTTTCATATATGGAATAATTTCTGTTCGTTTTTAAGTTTTAATATCACTCCTTACTTTCAGTTTGAAAAAAATAAAAAAAAAAAAACTTGTTTTTTAGTTAATTTCTGAACGTTTTTGAATTAATGCAGCTTTGATTTTGGCTCACCGTATATGAATAATTAAAACAAAATTCGCATATTAATTTTCCTCCTTTTTTTGGCTAATTGGCTTTCTCGAAATTTTGTTCTGACGTAACTTGCGAATTAACTTGCGTAACAAATTTCTATATTCGTATGTTTTTTATTACGTATATTAGGGAGTTCGCTCCCTAGCGAACTCCCTAGAATCACAAACCCCTGAATCACATAGGCTGGTTAATTAGAATAGATAGCTTTTTTGAAAGTACTAAAAAAAACTTTAGCGTAAAGAGCGAGGTATTGACTAGGGGGCGAACTTCCTCATATACGTAATAATATCTGTTCATTTCAAGTTTTAATGTTGCTTCTTACTTTCAGTTGAAAAAAAACTTTTTTTTTATTTCTGATCGTTTTTTTAAATAATGCTGGGAAATCTGGCGCTCCCTTCATAGAAATGTCCCTTCCCCCAAGGAAATATCCTCCATGGAAAGATCCTCCCCCGTAACCCCTACTATGACCCCGACCCCCCCCCCCCCCCCCCTAGAAAAAAATTACTCCTGAAAACGCCTGTATACTTCTCAATAACCAATACCATATGTAAACAATGGGCAAAGTTTATAACTTGCAAGCACTTCCCCGGGAACAATGGGGGATTAAGTCGTCCTCAAAGACATATTAATTAGATTTTTTACTATGCTAAACAAAAGGGCTATCTCGAAATTTTGATTGGGTGACTTCGGGGAAAAAATGAGCGTGGGAGGGGGCCAATTTGCGCTCCAATTTTTCTGGTCACTTATAAAGGGCACTAGAACTTTTGATTTCTGTCGAATGAGCCCTCTCACGATATTCTAGGACTGTTGGATCGATACGATCACCCCTGGGAAAAAAGAAAAAAAAAAATAAATAAACACGCATCCGTGATCTTTCTTCAGGCAAAAAAATATAAAATTCCACATTTTTGCAGATAGAAACTTGAAATCTCTATAGCAGGGTTCTCTGATACGCTGAATCTGATGGTGTAATTTTCACTAAAGTTGTATGACTTTTAGGGATTGTTTCCCCTTTTTTTCGAAAATAAGGCAAATGTTCTTGGACGCGTAACTTTTGATGTGTAAGACTAAACTTGATGAAACTTGTATATTTGAAATCAGCATAAAAATCTAATTCTTCTGATGTATCTATTGGTTTCAAAATTCCGTTTTTTAGAGTTTCGGTAATTATTGAGCCGGGTCGCTCCTTACTTACAGTTCGTTACCACGAACTGTTCTATTATATCTTTGATGGTTTCTATATTTTATCTTTTCTATTTCTTTTTTATGTTTAGACTCATTCTGATGAAGCTCCAAGGCACATACCTTGAATTTTTTTTGAGGGGAGAGGTGGGTCCTAACTTTGAAACTAAATTAAAAAAACAAGTTTTTTTTAACTGAAAGTAAGGAGCGACATTAAAACTTAAAACGAATAGAAATTATTCGTATATGAAAGGGGCTGTCCCCTCCTCAACGTCTCGCTCTTTACGCTAATTTTACTTTTTTTTTTTGGTTAAATGGCTTTCTCGAAAGTTGTTTAATTTTATTTACGAACATTTTCATTATTAATAATAATACGTAACTTACGAATTAACTTACGTAACGAACTTCCATATTCATATATTTTTAATACGTATATTAGGGGATTTGCCCCCTAGTCAATACCTCGCTCTTTACGCTAAAGTTCGAATTTTGTTTCGATTCTATAAAAATGACCCCTTATTCACAAATGCAGACAATTAAAATAAATAGCTGTTATGAAAGTACTAAAAAAAACTTCAGCGTAAGGAGCGAGGTATTTACTAGGGGGCTAACACAATCATATACGTAATAATTTCTATTCGTTTTAAGTTTTGATGTTGCTCCTTACTTTCAGTTGAAAAACTTGCTTTTTTTATTTCTGATCGTTTTTTAAATAAAATGCTGGGAAATCTGGCGCCCCCTTCATAGTAAGGTCCTTTCTCCCGTAAAAACTTCCTCGATGGAAAGATCCTCCCACTTAATCTTCGGCCCCCCTCCCCATACTACCAGAAAAATACCCCCTAAAAACGTCTGTATACTTCCCAATAACCTATACTATATGTAAACATTGGACAAAGTTCATAACTTGCAGCCCTTCCCCCGGGGAAGTCATCCTCAGTTGTCCTCTATTTTTTGGTCACTTAAAAATGGAACTAGAACTTTTCATTTCCGTTTGAATGAGCCCTCCTGCGATATTCTAGGACTACTGGGTCGATACGATCACCCCTGAAAAAAATCTATGACTTTTATGGGGTGTTTCCTCCTTTTTTCAAAAATCAGGCAAATTTTCTCAAGTAACTCGCGTAACTTTTGATGGGTAGGACTAAACTTAAATGAAACCTATATATTTGAAATCAGCACAAAAATCTAATTCTTTTGATGTATCTATTGGGATCACCATTATGTTTTTTAGATTTTCGGTTACTGTTGAGCCAGGTCGCTCCTTACTTATAGTTTGTTAACACGAACTGTTTGATAAAATTAAAAATAGGGGAACTTTTTATATGAAGAACTTCAGAAATCATAGAAAGGATTCCTATTTGTGGGGGGGGGGGGGGCACGGGCTTGAACTGACGTGTTTACGTGTTTGGTAGTAACAAGATATATCGTAATTGGTCAGTAATGTTAGATTGTTTGAAAGTGAGCTGGAGCTTTTTGTTTCAGAAATAGATTTGGTTGATTCTTTAACGTTTATAGTATGGAAAAACACAAAAAAACGTTGATATGGTAAGCATGGGTATGGTAAGCATGCAAGTATGCACCTAGTTCAAATTCTTTGAAATCGAACAGTTCGACTTGTTCCATAAAGCTCTTTACATCTTTTTTGTTTGAAATTAAATAAAAAAAACAAGTTTTTTAAACTGAAAGTAAGGAGCGACATTAAAACTTAAAACGAACAGAAATTATTCCGTATATGAAAGGGGCTGTCCCCTCCTCAACGCCTCGCTCTTTACGCTAAAGTTTTTTATTGTTTTAAAAAATAAAGTTGTGAGACAGAGTCAAACTTTAGCGTAAAGAGCGAGGCGTTGAGGAGGGGACAGCCCCTTTCATATACGGAATAATTTCTGTTCGTTTTAAGTTTTAATGTCGCTCCTTACTTTCAGTTTAAAAAACTTGTTTTTTTTATTTAATTTCTGATCGTTTTTTAGTTAATGCAGCTTTTATTTGCATAAAAATTTTACTTTTCTTTTGCTAAATGGATGTCTTTACAAATTAACTTACGTAACTAACTTCTATATTCGTATATTTTTTTCTGGCAAAAAATACAAAGTTGCAGAGTTTTCCAGATATGAGCTTGAAACCTATGTAATAGGGTTTTCTGATACGCTGAATTCTGACGGTGTGGTTTTCATTAAAATTCTTTCACTTGTAGGGGATGTTTCCCCCCTCTTTAAAAAATCGAGTAAATTTTCTCAGGCCTGTAGCCTTTGATGAGTAATACTAAACTTAATAAAATTTATATATTTAGGATCAGCATTATAAACACATTCTTTTGATACATTTATTGACATCAAAATTCCGTTTTTAAAAGTTTCGATTACTATTGAGCCGTATCGCTTGTTTTTTTTATTGTTTTTTTATTACGTATATGTTATTACGTATATGAAGGGGTTCTCCCCTTAGTCAATACCACGCTCTTTACGTTAAAAGTTAAAAAAAATTTGATTCACAAACCCCTGAATCACAAAGGCCGTTTAATTAGAATAGATAGCTCTTTTGAAAGCACTAAAAAAAACTGTAGCGTAAAGAGCGAGGTATTGACTTGGGGGAGAACCCCCTCACATACGTTATAATTTCTGTTCGTTTTAAGTTCTAATATTCCTTCTTACATTTCAGTTGAAAAAAACTTGTTTTTTTTATTTAATTTCTGATCGTCTAATGATCGATTTAATTTCTAATGCTTGGAAATCCGGCGCCCCTTCATAGAAATGTCTCTTACCCTAAAGAAACATCCTCCACGGAAATATTTTCCAGAGTAACCCCCTCCTCTAGCCCCCCCCCAGAAAAAATCCTTCCTGAAAATGGTTGTATACTTCCCAATAACCAATAAATAATGCTGGCAAGTCCGGCGCCCCCTTCATGGCAATTTCCCTTCCCCCATGAAAACTTACATCATGAACAGATCCTCCAACATAACCACCGACCCACCCTTCCCTCCCACTACCAGAAAAAAAAACCTCCTGAAAACTTCTGTATACTTCCCAATAACCAATACTATATGTTAACATTGGGTAAAGTTCATAACTTTTAGCCCTCTCTCTGGGAACTTCGGGGGATTAAGTCACCCTAAAAGACATATTTATCATATTTTCGACCATGCTGAACAAAATGGCTATCTCAAAATTTTGATCGGGTGACTTTGGGAAAAAAAATAAGCGTGGGAGGGGGCCTAGTTGCCCTCCATTTTTTGGTCACTTAAAAAGGGAACTAGAACTTTTAATTTCCGTTCCAATGAGCCCTCCCACGATATTCTAGGACCACTGGGTCGATACGATCACCCCTGGGAAAAAAAAAAAAACAACAAATAAACACGCATCCGTGATCTTTCTTCTGGCAAAAAATGTAAAATTCCACATTTTTGTAGATAGGAGCTTGAAGACTCTACAGTAGGGTTCTCTGATACGCTGAATATGATGGTGTGATTTTCATTAAGGTTCTATAACTTTCAGGGGGTCTTTCCCCCTTTTTTTGAAAATCAGCCAAATTTTCTCAGGCGCGTAACTTTTGATGGGTAGCACTAAACTTGATGAAAGTTATATATTTGAAATCAGTATTGAAATCTGATTCTTTTGATGTATCTATTGGTATCAAAAACCCGTTTTCTAGTGTTTCGGTTACCATTGAGCCGGGTCGCTCCTTACTTACAGTTCGTTACCACGAACTGTTTGATTCCAAACTCAATATATGTATATTTTTTTCATTTTAGCTTTTATGATTCATTTTTGGTGGTGGTTGTGAGCTTTTACCAAGTCTTAAGGGACAGAGAACGTCTTGAACTTGGGGGAAGGTCCTCGGAGATGAAGAGACTGAACCAGAACTACTAAGCTTTATCATCACAAAAAAAGGTAAAGATTCGTCACTTGAATTTTCTTCTTATTTGTAACTTGTCCCTCTTTGGCTTTTTGATCGTGTTGTACAAAAACTCAATATAAGCTCCCTAAATGTTGCTTTTTTTTAAATAGTTGCAGCTATATATTTTGCCGTGTCGCACTGAGCAAAATATATGCTACCCAATATCTCTTTTTTTATTCTCGTTTTTCACAGAAAAAAAAAAAAAACAGTTTTATCTGTATTTTTTAAACAAAAGAATGTCTAAGCTGCCCGAATTCTCCTTTTTCTGGTTTGTATATGTTGTACACTGTATATATAATTAGCAGTATGATCTTTCCCTATCTCACCCATTATAAAAACCCGGACCGAGGTGTGAGTGCTCCAGAGAACGTATAAACATAAGCGACATTAGATCTTTTCACGGGTAGACAAGTCAGATTTCTCTTGAACGCGAAACTTAGCTTCAACGTTGGAACACTAAATTTTTAAGAAACTAATTTTGAATTAATTTATTCCAATACACATATGAATATATATATATATATATATATACATATATATATATATATATATATATATATATATATATATATATATATATATATATATATATATATATATATATATAATATATATATATATATATATATATATATATATATATATATATATATATATATATATATATATATATTTATATAGGTATATACTACGAAAACTTTACGAAAAAGAAAGTTTTCTGCCACTAAAATGTGTGATGTCCTTCAATTTTCTGAAAACTCCCTAAGAATTTTACGAAAAAACACTTCTTAACAGACGTTTGGTATTTTCTTGGATAGGGCTATTGTGGGAACTTTTACTACAGCAATCAATAACTAGAACCCAAGTCCTACAATTGGTCTCAATCAGGAACCCTTATTGATTGAAAACGAAACTAGTTTTATCTCGGCTCTCCGCCAAAACAAGTAATTAGCCTTTTTCAAGTTTCACAGGAACTACAATCTGAGAAAATATATATCACGACGTGAAAAAAAAAGATAAACCATCCAGTGGCTGATCCAGAGGGGTGGGCGAGGGTGCGCCCCCTGCCCCCCTAACGTCGTGTAATTTTCCTAATTAACGCAAGTTTGCATTAATTAAACTTGCTCCTAACGTAAGTTTATCGGATCAACCTATTCCCCCCCCCCCTAAAAAAATCCTGGATCCGCCCCTGAAACCATCACATCTATTCCACTATTTTTTAGAAGAAAAAAAATTCTTTGTTTTCACAAATTTCATCAACCCCCCGCCCCCTTGTTCACATAGGCCAATCAGTTAAGTCCACTGTATATAAATAATAGATTAAGTCATAATTTGTATATAAATTAAGTCATACCTGTGAGATGGGACAGTTGCAAAGTACTTGGCCGGCTCACCAAGTTTTTTTCTGCTTTCGCAATCACGAATAATACAATTTTGAACCATTTCTCATTGATTGACGCATAGACACTAACCCGCTAATGCATGAATAAGTGGGAGGAGCTTTTTGTTCGCACCGAGAATGAAGAGCCAGAAATCATCTGCGGTAAACTTACTGCCTAATTATATATACAGTGATGTTGTAGTTGTTGTTGGTGGCGGTGGTGTTGTTATTGTTGTTGTTGTATTAGTATTATTATTAAGATAGCTGAATGTATATATATCATATTTCATTCATTGCAAGCTTGAAATTACAAAATTCAAATTAGAATTCGAATTGCATATCAGATATATTGCAGTTTTTAGTTTTTCAATATAAAATAACAGAAGCAAGGATAAGAAAATATGATATATATATTGGGTGTAAATATGATGTAGGCCTATATATGATTATATATTTGGAGGATTGTCAAACTAATCTCAAATTATCACAAGCTTAACAGGTTAGGTAACAATTTTTATTGCCTTGTTTCGTTTTGTTTTTTCTCAGTTCAGCCCTGGCTCAGCTGTATAATTCAAAATGTGTCGTAGCACGTGTTAAAAAATTTTCATGGGAGCTGCTGATCCAAAAAGCAACTTCCATACTTTTCTAACGACTCTTTTTTGCGAGACGGAGAATGTTCAATCATTTATTAGCCCTCTGCTACCCTTTTTTCCATTAGGCGAATTATCTCATAACGGTGTTGTGTTTATCTCATAAAAGTGTACCTGATAATGCAAAGTTGTCACCGCATTTAGTAATCTCGGTAAGCAGAGACATCCCTCCCCCTCCCTTCCCTCTTAACAGCTCAACTGTTGAAGTTTTCACCAAATTATTATTCAGTAAACTCCTTCTGATTATTTGCATGGATTTTTGGAGGTTTCAAAAGTTTTGCCCTCCTTAAAAGAAGCTTGATGGTAAGCGAATTCTAGAGGGGAGTCTTAGATCTACATCCATAAAGATATACGGCTCTTTGTCTTACTTATACTTTAAATAAATATCAATTGTATCCTTGAAGCTTTTACGCTTTAGATCTACTTAGTAGATTTTATGAATCATGTAATCATAAACTTTTTGAGTTTCAAACTTTTTTATCTCTCTCATAAAATTTTTGCTAATTAATATGAAACTTTTTAGCAACTTATCTTGATGTGATATTTCTTTCTATGTTGAAATTCAATCCAGGTTTATGTCCCTGTTTACTTAAGGAACATCACAATGTCTATAATGTTCAAACGTGGTATTAGTAGATTTAATGAAGATGAAGCAAATTACTTAGGAATATGTGAGATGGTGGGAGTGGGGTGTTCGTTAGTATTGACTTAAAGTTGTGAAGATTTTAAAGAAGTTGTTTTGCGTCATTCTGAGGTAGTTTCCGCTAATCGAGCTAGCTATAAAATACTTTCGGCAGATGGAATTTAGTAAAAAAACAACAAATTGGAGATAAAAAAGTAAATCCAAGGTTAGCTTGAGATGGTGGGGGGGGGGGGGGTGAAGGTGTTCGTCAGTATTGGCTTAAAGTTGTGAAGATTTTATAGAAGTTCTTTTGCGTCATTCTGAGTTAGTTTCCGCTAATCGAGCTAGCTATAAAATACTTTCGGCAGATGGAATTTAGTAAAAAACAACAAATTGGAGATAAAAAAGTAAATCTAAGATTAGCTTGAGATGGTGGGGGGGGGTGAAGGTGTTCGTCAGTATTGACTTAAAGTTGTGAAGATTTTAAAGAAGTTGTTTTGCGTCATTCTGAGGTAGTTTCCGCTAATCGAGCTAGCTATAAAATACTTTCGGCAGATGGAATTTAGTAAAAAAAAAACAACAAATTGGAGATAAAAAAGTAAATCCAAGGTTAGCTTGTGATGGGGGGGGGGGGGGGGGGTGAAGGTGTTCGTCAGTATTGGCTTAAAGTTGTGAAGATTTTATAGAAGTTCTTTTGCGTCATTCTGAGTTAGTTTCCGCTAATCGAGCTAGTTTATGAAATACTTTTGGACGATGAAATTTGGTAAAAAAAAAACAACAACAAATTGGAGATAAAAAAGTAAATCTAAGATTAACTTGAGATGGTGGGTGGGGTGAAGGTGTTGGTCAGTAATGGCTTAAAGTTATGAAGATTTTATAGAAGTTGTTTTGTGTTATTCTGAGTTAGTTTCCGCTAATCGAGCTAGTTATAAAATACTTTCGGCCGATAAAATTTAGAAAAAAAAAAACAACAAATAATTGGCTTAAAAAATGAATTAAAAATTAGTTTAATAAAAAAAAAAGATTGACAAGCTAATATGCCCCCTAGCCGAGTTAGCCAGGCTAGAAGAATTAAGATGTTTTTTTTTTTTGGGGGGGGGGGGGGGGGGTTGTCTCATAAAATTGACTAAACAATTCGATAGTTTGTTAGAGGGAATCGTTGACGGATCTTGAGTCCTAAATTTAAAGAATAAATAGAAAATTGGCAAGTTTCTTTATCATAGAAATATTTGTAAACGAATTTTGTATATTTTACATTTCCTATATGATTTTGATGCTTGTTTGAAGCTTGAAACCTAATGTAAAACTTTTAATTTTCCCATTTTTTTTATTGCCCATGAAAATCACGTATTTATTTTTTCCTCAATTACATTTAATGTAACTTCTGGCTACAAATTTTAATTAGTTAAATTTCTGTTAACTTATTCTGAATTTAAATACTTTTGGTAAAATCTTCAACTGTCAGCATTTCTTATAAAACAATTAGTTAGTTAACAACGCTCTAAAATTTCCAGTAAGGCTTATTTTTTTAGGAGTCCAATATATTTTAAATTAGTTCTTGTATCGTATTTAAACTCTTTTTATCTAATATTTAAAACTATCGTTGTTTTATAAAGGAATCATTTCTCGTTTATAAAGTCTATGCAATGTTTTTGTAAATATTGCAAAATATTTGGAAATTTTGGAAATTTGGAAATTAATTTGGAAATATGCAAAATTTGGAATGATCAAACCTCGCTACTTGTCAATTATCGATAAATTATTCTCATTTATGGGTGTTTTTATTTGATTTAGGAGGGGGATACCCCTCTAGGTGATTTCATGGTACCCTGCCTTTTCTAGCATTCTACTGCGGTGAAATTTGCAAAGCTCACCTTCTATGCCACCTCTTCGTTTCCCTTTTCGTTCGTCACCGCAGTCTCTCTCTACCTACCAATACTCTAGCACAAATTCTTATCTCTGATGCTATATCAAGAGAGTGAGTGAGTGAGCAAAGCTCACCTTCTATGCCACCTCTTCGTTTCCCTTTTCGTTCGTCACCGCAGTCTCTCTCTACCTACCAAAACTGTAGCACAGATTCTTATCTCAGATGCTATATCAAGAGCGTGAGTGAGTGAGCAAAGCTCACCTTCTATACCATCTTTTCGTTTCCCTTTTCGTTCGTCACCGCAGTCTCTACTTACCAATACTGTAGCACAAATTCTTATCTCTGATGCTATATCAAGAGAGTGAGTGAGTGAGCAAAGCTCACCTTCTATACCACCTCTTCGTTTCCCTTTTCGTTCGTCACCGCAGTCTCTCTCTACCTACCAATACTGTAGCACAAATTCTTATCTCTGATGCTATATCAAGAGAGTGAGTGAGTGAGCAAAGCTCACCTTCTATGCCACCTCTTCGTTTCCCTTTTCGTTCGTCACCGCAGTCTCTCTCTACCTACCAATACTGTAGCACAAATTCTTATCTCAGATGCTATATCAAGAGCGTGAGTGAGTGAGCAAAGCTCACATTCTATACCACCTCTTCGTTTCCCTTTTCGTTCGTCACCGCAGTCTCTCTCTACCTACCAATACTGTAGCACAAATTCTTATCTCTGATGCTATATCAAGAGAGTGAGTGAGTGAGCAAAGCTTACCTTCTATGCCACCTCTTCGTTTCCCTTTTCGTTCGTCACCGCAGTCTCTTTTTACCAATACTGTAGCACAAATTCTTATCTCAGATGCTATATCAAGAGCGTGAGTGAGTGAGGAAAGCTCACCTTCTATACCACCTCTTCGTTTTCCCTTTTCGTTCGTCACCGCAGTCTCTCTCTACCTACCAATACTGTAGCACAAATTCTTATCTCTGATGCTATATCAAGAGAGTGAGTGAGTGAGCAAAGCTCACCTTCTATGCCACCTCTTCGTTTCCTTTTCGTTCGTCACCGCAGTCTCTTTTTACCAATACTGTAGCACAAATTCTTATCTCAGATGCTATATCAAGAGCGTGAGTGAGTGAGCAAAGCTCACCGTCTATACCACCTCTTCGTTTCCCTTTTCGTTCGTCACCGCAGTCTCTCTCTACCTACCAATATTGTAGCACAAATTCTTATCTCAGATGCTATATCAAGAGCGTGAGTGAGTGAGCAAAGCTCACTTCTTTGCCACCTCTTCGTTTCTCTTTTCGTTTGTCACCGCAGTCTCTCTCTATACCTACCAATACTGTAGCACAAATTCTTATCTCTGATGCTATATCAAGAGTGTGAGTGAGTGAGCAAAGCTCACCTTCTATGCCACCTCTTCGTTTCCCTTTTCGTTCGTCACCGCAGTCTGTACCTACCAATACTGAAGCACAAATTCTTATCTCTAATGCTATATCAAGAGCGTGAGTGAGTTTGAAAGTGACTATAAAGCAGGGTGACTTCAAATTTGTTTTTTAGGGGTGACAATTTATCTCTAATGTTCTCGAAAGAGTACACACTAGTTTTTTTTTATCCTTGTCATGTGGGTGAATACCAAAGACACGTAAGGATAAGTTAAAAAGTTTAGGTATTTATATCCTATGTATACGTTATTTTGTTATAATAATATGTATATTTACTTCACATATTATTAAGCAGTTGTCGTACCCAATTGTTAATACAAAAATATAAAGTAAACAATAATCAATATATATAATAAATACGATTAGTTACAAATGAGTTCATATAAAAAAGTTAAAGGTAAAGAATGTAACTTTGGATTTTAAAATTATTACCGGTGGTTTCTGGTCTCTGTTTCATAGCCCTTCAGCCATGAAGAGCAATGGGGGCTGGGGGCCAGCCATCCTGTGTTTTTCTCATTCTCATACCCTTCCGTTTAACTTGCCCAGATTTCTTCAGATACACATTTATGTCTGGGTAGACTCTGGCTGAGCTTACAGTCACGCCACTGACCCCTGTACCAATCAAGTAACTAGTGCTACCAAGACTTGAACCCATTGCCTCACAGACAAAGGGTCTCAAGCCTAGCTTGCTAGCTACTCAGCTAAGACCACTTAACTACATACAAATGTGAATAAGTGCAACTAATAAAGAAGCTCAAACCAGCAACAAATTGAAAAGGGAATGAAATTTTAATGACAAAATTCATCCCGTCAGACTGCTGAAAACATAGGGTCTTATATGGCACTATTCAACCATTTAGCGGGGTCTCCCTCCCACAGTTGGGTGGATTGAACTTCCTTTTAAAGGAATCAACCGATGGCTTTAGAGGGATAAACATTTCTCGGGAGACTATTATAAATCGATGTGTAGTGTCTCTCAAAGCTGTTCTTCAAGTATTCGGTGCGGGCAGCCTCCTCTTGTAGGTAGTTAACACAAAAAAACAAGTTTTTTTTCAACTGAAAGTAAGGAGCAACATTAAAACTTGTAACGAACAGAAATGATTCCTCATATGAGAGGGTCTGCTCCCTCCTTAACCCCTCGCTCATTACGCTGAAGTTTCATAGTGCTTTGAAAAAGCTTCTTATTCCAGTTCAACTACCCGTTCAACCAGTTCAACTACCCGCTTCTTATTCCAGTTCAGGTAACCCGTTCAACTACCAGTTCAACTGTGTTTCAGCAGTTGTTCTTAAAGGATTGGAACAAAAAGTCAAACTTTAGCATGGAGAGTTAACTGCTGATGTTGGGGTAGTCAGCCTTATATATATAATAATTTATGTTCGTTTTAGTTTTTAATGTTGCTCTTTACTTTCAGTTGAAAAAAAATATGTTTTTTTTTATTTCTGATTATTTTTCAAGCCATTCCCAGACCTAACTAAGATATAATATATGCTACCGGCCCCACAAATCCCCTGATTCTTGCCGTTATATCAACAATCGCAAATTGATAGACACCGTCCCGCTTTTTCAGTTTTTTCTGCTTAAGAATTAAAATGTTGGGTTGTAAGTAAAATTTTGGACAAAATTTGAACATTTAGTCAAAATTTTTTGATGAACAGTAGTTCGGTTGAACAAGTTTTTAAATAAATTTTTTACTACAGAATTTTGGGTGGACGGAGAGAGGTATTCTTTTTCACATGGATACAAATCAGTTTATTTAAATGGAGCCATTTTAATCCAGAAATTTTATTGCTATTATGTTGAATTTCCAAAAACTAACATAAACTTACTTTACGTAAAACTCTCTGTGGAGCTCGAGTCTACTTGGCACTTTCTACGTTACGAACGTAAGTCGCTCCATAATATCACATAACTATGGGGTCTAAAGGTTGCTTTAAAGAGTAATAATACTTTGGATAGCTTTCTAAATTCTGGGAGGATCTAACTTCATTGGGGCAACAAAATAGGGTCTATCAGATCCCATGTACTTGCGGAAGCTCATATGTGGGACGTACTAACCAGAATTTGGTAATGAGATTATTACAGCATAAAGACTCTATTTCATCGGCTTTAAAGCAAAATTCTAAGCCTGAAAATTTCACTTCAGCCCTTTCGGAACATATTTTAATTTTCCAGACAATTTTCTTTTGTTCGATAATGTCTCTTTGATTTCTAGGGATCGGGGTTTAAAGCAAAATTTTCGCGGAACTCTTATTTGTATATGAATTATTGTTTTTAATTGTTTTAGTTTAATATAACTACTGATGACGGCCACTGCATTTGTGACTGAAATATCTAGTATTTTTGTGAAATTTATCACTGTCTATTAAAAGGATTTTATCCCTATTTGAACTTTTATTTATTACATAATGTAACATACTTAATGTGAAAATTTATGTGGCGTAATGTGAAGGAACCCTTAATTCTTTGCTACCTGCGCTATTTTACTACTTTTAGTTTCTCTTTACTACTTTCTCTTTTACTACTTTTACTATTTCTTTTTACTAGTTTCTATTTACTACTTTTAGTTTGTTTTACAATTTTGTAAAAGCAATTTCTTCTTTATTACTTACTACTCTTTACTACTTACTCTTTTACTACTTTTACTATTTCTTTTTACTAGTTTCTATTTACTACTTTTAGTTTGTTTTACAATTTGTAAAAGCAATTTCTTCTTTACTACTTACTACTCTTTACTACTTACTCTTTTACTACTTTTACTATTTCTTTTTACTAGTTTCTATTTACTACTTTTAGTTTGTTTTACAATTTGTAAAAGCAATTTCTTCTTTACTACTTACTACTCTTTACTACTTACTCTTTTACTACTTTTACTATTTCTTTTTATTAGTTTCTATTTACTACTTTTAGTTTGTTTTACAATTTGTAAAAGCAATTTCTTCTTTACTACTTACTACTCTTTACTACTTACTCTTTTACTACTTTTACTATTTCTTTTTACTAGTTTCTATTTACTACTTTTAGTTTGTATTACAATTTGTAAAAGCAATTTCTTCTTTACTACTTACTACTCTTTACTACTTACTCTTTTACTACTTTTACTATTTCTTTTTATTAGTTTCTATTTACTACTTTTAGTTTGTTTTACAATTTGTAAAAGCAATTTCTTCTTTACTACTTACTACTCTTTACTACTTTCTCTTTTACTACTTTTACTATTTCTTTTTACTAGTTTCTATTTACTACTTTTAGTTTGTTTTACAATTTGTAAAAGCAATTTCTTTTTACTACTTACTACTCTTTACTACTTACTCTTTTACTACTTTTACTATTTCTTTTTATTAGTTTCTATTTACTACTTTTAGTTTGTTTTACAATTTGTAAAAGCAATTTCTTCTTTACTACTTACTACTCTTTACTACTTTCTCTTTTACTGCTTTTACTATTTCTTTTTACTAGTTTCTATTTACTACTTTTGTACAATTGTTTGTTTTACAATTTGTAAAAGCAATTTCTTCTTTCCTACTTACTACTCTTTACTACTTACTCTTTTACTACTTTTACTATTTCTTTTTACTAGTTTCTATTTACTACTTTTAGTTTGTTTTACAATTTGTAAAAGCAATTTTTGCGGTCAATATTTGCCAGTTCGCTGTATATCCGTTACTCCATCCCCTAATGTCGTTTTTTATTGTAATTGTGCTTCTATGAGACAGCTTCAAAATTACGTTCTGACCCCTTTTCCGTCTCATTTATTAGAAAAGGAATAGGGAGAGCCTCCAGATAAGTCAGGAAAATATCCTTTCTCCTTGAATCTTAAGGGCTTCTTGACTCTTAAGAAAGTTGTTTTTCTGAAAATTTGTTATAAAGAAAATGTCAAAGAGATGAATAGTTAATTTTCTGCGCTTGGGTATGCTTTTTATGAGTTTTCTATGCAAAAGAAGCATTATTGTAATATTCGATTTACATCTACTGCAATATCATTTAAACATAATATATTATTTTAGTTTAACGTTCCATCCTCCTCTGTTTGAATGATATTTTAAATCTTGTAGCGGAAAACTATTTCAATGAAAACCTTGGGTTAAGATCCGAACGTCTTCTCTGCTAGCCTAGATGTCCTAATGACATAAATTTGAAAGAGAAATTGGCAGCTACTGAATTTTATTTTTGGATTCTAGGCTGATCGAACTCTCAATCTTGGTTTTCTCTGAAATTTGAAAGTTAAACCTAAAAAACTATACTGAAACTCAATTTAACCTATATTGTGGGAAAAAGTTAACGTTTACTATGATTTATTTTTCCATCTGGGAAAAGTTAGTCTTTGTTTAGAATTATTTTTACATTTAAGGCAAGGGGAGGGATATAATTGAAATTAAAAAAAAGGTAAAGAAATAAAAACGTATATTACTCTCTTTTTTAAGAGTTTAAACTGACTTAAAAGGATCACGCATCACTGCTGAAAATTTTCACACGGATCTGGGTCTTAAAAAAGACTATAAATGAATAGGGGCCTAACCACTTCACCAATTCTCCTTTTTTTCCTTCTTTTTCTTTTTCATTGAACTTACCCAGTTGATAATTTCTTTTGAGGCTGCTAGGCTGCTTACCACACTAGATTAATATTTATATTCACCAAGTTGTTTTGGTGTTTTTTTGCTTAGATTTCTTTTTTAAATTTTATCATTAAATAATGGGGAAGGGGATTCTAATGCAACTAAAAAAAAGAACAACAAAAAAAATACTTAACATTACTTTATTTTTAAGACTTTGAACTGGCTAAAAAGGATAAATCCTCAGTGCTGAAGACTTGCAAACGAAGCTGAACCTTAGTAAAACTGCCGAGCATTGCCTTACTTCGTCACCAATTACAGTTTCTGCTTCTCTTTTTCATTAAACTTGCCTCTTAATACCAAACTTACCTTTGAAAAAGTTACCACTTGATTATTTTTTGTAGGCTGCTAGGCTACTTACCATACTAGGTTAAAGTTAATATTCACTAAATTGTTTTTGTTTGCTTATTTTTTTTAATCTAAGTAAATTTAGTCTTTATTTAATTTTTTTTTAATTTGACCAGTAAATCATGGGGAGGGGATTCAATTGAAACTAAAGTAATAATTTTAAGAAAAAATGTCTCATATTAATTTATTTCTAAGACTTTAAAGTGACTGGAAAGGATAACGCCTTACCACTGAAAACTTCGATACGCAGATGAGATTTAAGAAAAACACAGATGAGCCTTTCCCAGTCCCTCGTCACCAATTCCTCTTTTTTTCGTCTGCTTCTTTTTTAATTGTATACGGCTTAATTAAACTTTTTTTCTGTTAGACAGTGTAAGTGCTTGAATGAATGATTTTATTCAGTGATTAAACCCGTACAGAGTATTTCACTATCTAATCTACACAAAATATAGCATAAAATATCCATAACTGAAAATCACAAGCAAAATACTAAACACCACAAAGAAACAAGGAAAAAGAAAAAAAGAAAAGGGGAAAGAAACAATAAGTCAGTGTAAGCGCTTGTGTGTAAAAAAAAAATCCAGAGTTTATAGTTTTATTAGACACGTTTTTTGGGGAAATCTAGAGAGATCGAGACCATTAGCAGTGGTACCGCCGTTACATTCAAATTAAAAAAAAAATGGAGAAAAATCAGAATACAGAAGTTTGTTATCACTGATTTCAAAAGGTATAAAAGGTTTCTTAATGTTTGTTTTCTTTTTAGGTCGCTATTTCCATGAATATCGGGTGCAGCTTGAAATATTAAGTCAATCTAGTGCGTTTAATAAGATTTACTTCTATCGCGTTCTAAAGTGTGTATTTTGTCAAGTGCTATCTTCTTTTCGTTTAGTTTTTGATGTTTCAACGAGAACGTAGTTATTTCAACTAGCTTTTTATATCATATCCTTTCGCCTTTTTTCTCTCATCTTTATTTTATGCGGGAACCTGTAAACTAAAGCTTCAATTGGAGATCGACATACCCAAAATCGAAAAACGTATCTAATATTTTTTTTATTGAAAGTGAGTAATGATAGTTCTCTCGTGAGCCTTCGCCCAGGGGATGCGTTTGCAGAGGCTTATTCATTTCATAATGCTTTTTTCGTAATAAAGGGTATATATGCCACTTTCTGGAAATCAGTTACTGTGCATAAAACCGTCCTCTCATGATACTTCACATAGTGTTGCGTTTACAGAGGTTTATTTTATTTCATAAGAAAGGGCGTATCTTACATATTTTCTGTAAGTGAGCTATTAGAGTCCTCTCGTGATTTTTCATCCACTGGATGCGTTTGCAGAGGCTTAATCGTTTCATAATTGTTTATTTTGTAATAAAGGCGTATCTGCCACTATCTGAAAATCAGCTACTTTAGCTCACGTGCCTTATTCCATTGCTGCGCTTACAGAGGTTTTTTTTTTTTCAAAATAAAAGGCGTATGTGACATATCTTCTGAAAGTGAGCTATTACAGTCCTCTCGTAATCCTTCATCCAGTGGATATGCATGCTGATGTTTATTCATTTCTTAAAGATTTATTTCATAATAAAGGGCGTATCTGCCACTCTCTGAAAATCAGCTACTTTAGCTCACGAGCCTTACTCGATTGCTGCGCTTACAGAGGTTTTCTTATTTCAAAATAAAAGGCGTATGTGCCATATTTTCTGAAAGTGAGCTATTACAGTCCTCTCGTAATTCTTCATGCACTGGATGCGTTTGCTGAGGCTTATTCATTCATAATTGTTTTATTTTGTAATAAAGAGCGTATCTGCCACTCTCTGAAAATCAGCTACTTTAGCTCACGTGCCTTATTCCATTGCTGCGCTTACAGAGGTTTTTTTTTTTTTTAAGGAGTGTTGGGGACTTTTTTTTGAGTTTCATTGTTTCCATGGTTTATGGGTTTTGTGATTTGGCGGGGGTATCTTTTCTTTTTAGTATTTTTTGGCTTTTAATGACGGAGCGGCCTAGGTTGTGAATATAGGTGCTAGTTTTTGATAGTGGATTGGATTACAGGGACTTTTGTTATTTCTATGTTTTTTTTCCTTTTATTATTATATTTTTTACTTTTTTTTGTTAATTTAGGTGTTTTCATCCTATATTTCAAAATAAAAGGCGTATGTGACATATCTTCTGAAAGTGAGCTATTACGGTCCTCTCGTAATTCTTCATCAGTGGATATGCATGCTGATGTTTATTCATTCCTTAAAGATTTTAAAGATAAAGTTGGCCGAAAAGAACAATCTTCGGCAATCTGTCATCCTTCATCCGCACAACGTGCCCTAGCCACCTCAACCTTTCTTTCACTATAGCCCTAGAGAGCGGTATTGAACCACATTTTTCGTATAGCCTATTGTTTGAAATACGGTCAGTCAGCCGTGTACCCAGAACAATCCTTAAGCAATTTCTCTGGAAAACATCTAGCAAATCTTCATCCGCTTTTCGGAGCGCCCATGCTTCAGAGCCATATTTGACCACTGTCATCACTGTAGCTTCTAATATTCTAATCTTGGTTTGCAGACTTATCTTCCTATTTTTCCAATCTGTTTTTTAACTGTGAAAAAACACCCTGAGCCTTGGCTATTCTACTTTGACATCTTCACTGCTCCAACCATCTTTACTAATAATACTACCTAAGTAAGAGAAGCTGTCCACCTGATCAATCTTTTTATTACCCAACTTCACCTTTTCATCTTCACTTATTCCTAGCCTTAGTGACTTAGTCTTTTTAACATTAATTTTCAAACCTATTCTAGCACTCTGAACTCGCAAAACCTCTAAAACTTCATTCATTTTGCTCACACTTTCATCTGGGATGCTTAAATCTTCAGCATAATCTCAGTCCAGGAGACTTTTTCCTCCCCATTTGATTCCGTGGTCTCCCATTGCCTTTCCTGTGCTTCTTAAGACAAAGTCCATCAAAATATGTATTTGATATATATATATATATATATATATATATATATATATATATATATATAGATATATATATATATATATATATATATATATATATATATAGATATATATATATATATATATATATATATATATATATATATATATATATATATATATATAGATAATATATATATATATATATATATATATATATATATATATATATTTTGTTAGCAAAACTATTTATCTTACAAAAAAGTATAAATTCATGCTGGATTTTGTCCGAAAATTTCCATGTTGCTGCAAGATCTATTCATTTTCGTTGCTGCTGACACTGGACCTATAAAGCATTTATGATCCACTTCAATTTTTGTTTCATTTTTTTGTTTCGTCCTCTTTCCTCTCTTTTACTTTATAACCTTCTTTCTTTTATATTTTCTGTGCATTCTTCCTTTTGTTTTCAATATTTTCTGAATTTAGTTACTAAGCCTTTTGGGTTTTAGATCATATTTTATCTTTGATATCTGTTTTATAGGAATGTTATTAATCATGCAAGTGCCTAATTATTTATTTTGTGCCTTACTACGTGCCCAAGGAGAAAAAGAGTGGTTACTTTCTTGTAATTCTGTTGTAAAAAAAAAATGCCTTAGTTTGATTAGTCCCTCATGAGATAAGTCGCAGATGTCCCTATAGCAATATAGGAATAAATGAACTGAGTTCCCTATAAAAATTAATGAACTGTGTTCTTGTGCCGCACACTTCATAATTTTCACATTATCATTTTTACACTTGCACCCGCTCACTAGATTCCCCCCCCCCCCCCCCGGCTTTTGAAGAATGCCTTTTTCTTGGAATTCTCTCTGATTTTTTTTTTATTTTCATCGAAGAAAACGATGAAAAAATTGCCCCCCCCCCCTCCTCCCTAGATCTTAAAAATACTTTTTGTCCCGCTCCATATTTTCTTTTGAATTGACGTCATTGCATTGAAAGCCCAGCACACCAATTTTAGTGGATGGAATTTTCTGCATCCCTACTGTGTGGGGGTATATTTTGAACAGTCTCGAAATAAAACTATAACAAATAAACAAATAAAAACTACTTTTAAATATTTTTGAAATTTTATTCAAGTGTACACCTAAAAACTAATTAATTAATTAATTAATTAGTGAATTAACTAACGAATTAATTCCTATAGGAACAGCTGTGTCTCATTTCTGGAGAGACAAATAACCCCGCCTTCTCGAAACCTTGTTCGCTCCTCTGTCAAATTTTTTATTCAGTGGAAAAGTTTGAAAATTAGTCACACGATTTTTTGCAAGTAGTCGCTCTGTTTCTCTGTGATATGCCACTCTAGCTTATCAACCTCTTCTCATTTAGCTCATCTCATGGTTTACTCATTGCTAATCTCATAAAACTAGTTAACTTAGTTAGAAACTCAATTTTAACTAAGCCCTTAGGTTATTTGTCGAATTGACAAAAACTCACTTGATTTATGCTATTATTTCGAGGCTGTTTTTGGTTGTTATGGTTTAATAAAAGTATTTTTAAATCTCATCTTTTCCAATTTAGTATTAGGCTACAGAAGATTTGTGATTTAGTGGTTCAGTTTCCGAAGCGACTAACTTTAAAAAAAACACACAGAGGAAATTAACAAAAAATAAACGTTTTTTGTCTTGATAATAATGTACCAGTCAATCTTTATGGCGGAGAAGTGTCAACTGGGGAGGGGGGGGGGAGTAGAAAAAAAAAAAAACTATTGAATAAAATAAAACTTGACAACTGACATCACTAGTACCACCACACCAATTAATAAACATACATAAAGAAGCTTTTTTTATCTCTAAAAATTTATTTAATTTTAATAATAAAAATACAATTATTACCTCATATCAAAATTCAAAACATATTTCATTCTGTACGGTGGGAAAAATACATTTCAAGTTAGTGAATAATAGGCTAGGTATTCATTTAAAGACGTTATTTCATACAAAATGTGGCCATTGAAAATACTCCAGTTGTTCAAAAGCTTAGGTTTCGTGTAATTAAATATATTCATTTTAGTACTTATAATTAATAATATGTATCGATAACATTAATCCATAATTTAATACAGTGCAAAACTGCTACCTATGTAAAGAGCAATATGGCTTCCAAGTATATTTTTTTCTACTAGGCGACTTCGTATTGGAGGATTAGTCGTAGAATCTTCGGAGAGGGCTCATTTGAGTGAAAATATGGAGTTCTAATGCCCTTTCTAAGAGCCAAAAGGGATTAAAGGATAAGCAGCCCCCCTTCCATACCTTTTTTGCTATCCGGCCCACCCTAATCTCCAGAGACATACGGGTCAAAATTTGTGACAGCTTTTGTTGAGAATAGTCAAAACGTCCAATAAATGTAGCTCTGGGGATGACAGAACCCGGCCACAACCCTCGGGGCAAGAGCCATAAAATATACAAGTTGCCCATTTTTAAACATAGCTTTTTCAAAGGAAAAGGTTGTTTGATCTTGGGTGTTCGATTCCCTGGAAATTTTAAGGGATGGCGATTGTTCTGTGGGTCATTAAGGACAAATATTTTGTTGTAGGAGGGGAGAGGTTTCCAATTCTTGTTGTTCCTAATTGTTTGTATTGCGAGTGAGTTCTTACAAATAGCGCGATGTGCCAAGATTATACTCTGGAAGAGTATAATCTGGAACGACACACTTACCCGGGTAAATCAAAAGACGCTATGCGCACCTGATTTGTCAAATTATTTACAATATCTCAGAAAGGGCTTAAAGGATCAAGTTAAAACTGTAAGGGAGTATTGGACAGGGGGTAGTGGATAACTGGAAGACACTGTGTATCCAGTGCATCAAAATACCATGTCCGCAATACCTTGGTAACGGCTGCTGGATGGAACTGAAACTTTCAGGTACAATCGGGAAAAGGAAGGGGGGCAAGAGAACTTCAAATATTTCGTTTGGACGGAGGGGAAAATATTGGGGGAAAGTGGCATAAATCAAAAGACTATGTTCTACCTGGTTGTCAAAATGGCGCATCTGCTTGTGCATCTGCATCTGCAATTTCTTAGGATTGGTTAAGTGCATTAAGTTGAAATTCTCTAGGACTCTCGTGGAAAAAAACTGAATTAAATCAAAAGACACTCTGTACATCCAGGTTATCAAAATACCGTATCTGCAATATTTCGGAAATGAAAATTAACGGTTCAATGAATCAAGTTATTATGTTTAGGAGGATTTGAGGAGTGGTCAAAGGGATTTTGAATCATAACTTAGAGGGGGGAGGTAAATCAAAATACACTGTATGCATCCAGGTCATCGAAATAGTTTGTCCGCAATATCTTGGGACGGCTTGGGGAATGGAGTCGAAACTGTCTAGTACTTTTTTAGGAATAAAGGAGAAGAGGGAGCAAGGGAAATTCAAAGTCAGTCTTGCGGGAGCGAAAAGGGGCTGAACATCTTCATTTCAGTTGAAAAGTGAGTTTTTGCACTGTAAGCTCCTTTGGGACTTAGAATTTATGTACGGTAAAGTTGCGAGTCAAATCAAAAGACGCTAAATGCTTCCAGGCTACCATAAACCTTTATCTACAACATTCCAGGAACAAAAAACCGGCCGTTGAAATGGAATATTCAAATTACAGTGCCTTTTAAGCCTCAATAGTGGTTAAAGGGCAACTAATCCCCCTTTGCCCTTTTTTCCTACCGAACCCTACAACCCCAAATATATTCGATAAAAATTTTGAAATTTTCATTTTGTTCAAAATAGTCGAAGAATTCACAAATATGTCTTTAGAGAAAACACGACCCCCAAAGTCCCTTCAGAAAGGGCCGTATGGGATCCTAGATGAACCGGAAATGATCCAAAAGCTTTTCTTTGCATTTAAAGTGAGCTCTTACGGATTGTACGCCAAGCCAAGATTCTCGAGAGTCTACGCTGGAAATAACACGTGCATATGTATATGTAACGTGTATATAGACGCTATATGCACCTGATCTTTTAAATTATTTATAATATTGTAGTAACGGCTGAAGGGATCGAAGTGAAACTTTAATGTAGGATAGGGGGTTCAAATGGATTTATAACTTTCACTTGGGGAAGGATGCAGAGGTAAATCAAAAGACACTATGCATATTCAGATTGTTGAAAAAACGTGTCTACGATATCTTTGGAACGGGTTGAGGGATGGAGTTGAAACTGTCAGGCAAACTTTTTGGGAACGGTTGGAAGAAAGAAGGAGGAAACCTTTAAATCCCAGAAATAGAGAATATAAGGAAGTCCAGAATCAGCCCAAGGCTTCAAAAATATCGGAACGCCCCAGAAAAAAAACAATATTTTCTAATTTTAAATAAAGGAAAAGAGTCCAGACGAGCACATTAGTTATGAACAAACAATTTAGTAATTTGAATATGAAGTATCGAAAAGTTTGGAACTTTTGAGCCATTCCTAGGTATCATATGCTATTTGTTATACCTTTTTTTTTATCAGCTGTTTTGGCCCTTATGGCTATGAAACGATCTTGAAAAGAGGTGTCAAAATTAATTTGACTTAATTATGAGGCTGATTATAACCTTAAAGCTATAGAACTATTTTTACGTTTTCTTACAAATTTTGATTTCCTTTTTGTCTCTTGTTGCACTTGATGGTGGGAAATTCCAATGTAATTTTGGAGAGGAGAAAAGCTTAACCAGTTTTGTCTTGAATCCATACATAAAAATAGTTTTGTACTATAAGCTCCAATGAGATTTATAGTCTATGCGTGTTCAAGTAACAAGATAGCATCAAAGGGACTAAGTGCTTCCGGGGTGTCAAAATGACGTAAAAGCAATATCTTAAGAACGGTTTAGGGCATTGAATTTACACTCTTAGGGAATATTGAGGGAGAGAGAGGTAAGTGGACGTTGAGTCGTGGGTTGGAGGAAAGGATAGATCTAAATCAAAAGTCACTGCTCATCCATTTTATCAAAATGCTAACGAAAATTAACGGCTTAAAGGATCCAGTTGAAACTTTTAAGAAGTATTGAACGGGGTGAGGGTATCAGACTTTTACATTTTTGCTTGAGGAGATCAAGAGGAGCTTGACAGTGAATTTTGGGAGGAAATTTGGTTTGATTAATTCTCATGGCAAAATAATCGATTTCTTCCCGCTGATCTGCTTTAGAATTTCAGGCCAAGAAGGTACCATAATTAAAATTTCAGAATCAAGGGAACCTCAATCAAGAAACAAATCTGGTTGTAATGATTCTTGATACCCCATTTTTATTTTTATTTTTTAATAACAAAATACAACTCTTTTCAAGAAATGACCTCAAAGTGTATTTGTGTAAACAAACAAGCAGTTACAACAAAAAATAATACAGTAAGATTCATAGGATAAATATTCGTCTATATTCAAGGCTGTAGCGGGATTAGGGTCAGGATGGCTTCAGTCCTTTAGAGGGCCAAAAATTATGCAGCTTTTCAATCCATTTGAATAAGATATTAAATCCACCAAAAATTCTATAATACATTGGTTATTAAAGTTTGTTCTGAAATTTTGTCTAAATTTTAAATTACCGTGCGAAAATCTTAAAGTCTTAAGTAGAGAGATAATGGAAGAAAACCTTACAAATATTTCTTCTATTCAACAATAAAAAAAAATAGCAATAAAAAACGAACAGAAAGTAACTTTTTAAAAGTTTTTATCCAAACAAAAAGTTTTTCCAAGTCACATAATGGTTATAACTTAAAACAAAAAGAAATTACGATCAATGGATAAATGAGGCCCAAAAAGAACAGAAATTCTGTTGAATAATGAAGTAAACCTTAAAACTAGCAGATATTACCACATACAAGAGTTGGGTTAACGCCTCCTAATCCTTCTAAAGGCCAAGGTATCATTTCCGCTTTGCTGAAACCAGGTCTTATTTCGAGTGGTATGTTTTATTTGTGATAGCATCAGCACAAAACAGCAACAGAAATAATTACCTATGTTTAAAGATTAATCATTATCAAACAGTTCGTGGTAACGAACTGTAAGTAAGGAGCGACCCGGCTCAATAGTAACCGAAACTCTAAAAAACGGGATTTTTGATACCAATCGATACATCAAAAGAATTAGATTTTAATGCTGATTTCAAATATATAAGTTTCATCAAGTTTAGTCCTATCCATCAAAAGTTACGCGTCTGAGAAAATTTGGTTGACTTTCGAAAAAAGGAGGGAAGACCCCCGAACAAATATAGAACCTTAATGAAACTCACACCATCAGATTCAGCGTATCAGAAAACCCTACTGTAGTGATTTCAAGCTCCTATCTGCAAAAATCTGGAATTTCGTATTTTTTGCCAGAAGAAAGATCGCGGATGCGTGTTTATTCTTTATTTTTTTTTTTTTTTTCAGGGGTGATCGTATCAACCCAGTGGTCCTAGAATATCGTGGGAGGGCTCATTGGAACAGAAATTACATTTTCATTCTTTGAATTTCACACTCAAGATCCATTCACAGTTTTCCTTTAACAACCATTACAACTATTACGCGATTTTTCTAATAATTGTTAGAAACAATTTTTAAATAATTTTATTTTAAGTGTAACCTGAACCTAACTTGTAGTTTTCTGTACTAAAATTTAAATGGACAGATAAAATTAGGTGTTTAGCAAATAGAATTCAGCAAGAAAACTGTTATATATATATATATATATATATCTTTTGGTACATTTTTTTCACACTTTTTTAACTTAAGAAAATAAAAAGCAAATTTAAAGACTAAGAGCGTGTCCGAAAACTCCGCGTTTTTTTTTTATACTGGATAGTTGTCGTCGTTTAGTTGTCGGATATTTGTTCGATTTTTTGTTTGGACTAGAAAAATTGGTTATATAATCCGACGAATTTAGCCAACAAAAAATCCAGTGAAAGCTTTCGATACTAGTATCTAGCTTTCGATCTAGTATCGATACTAGTGGAAACTTTCATAGTTTCTAGTATAGAAACTTCAGAAACTTCAAGTATAGCAACTTCTATAGTTGCAAGTTTCTGTACTTGCAAGTATAGAAACGAAAAACACAACATCTGGTTGTGTGAAAAACCGTTCCCTATTCCTCACTCATTAACAGTCTTGTTAATGTCCTCTTTTGAACTAAACACTAAAAACAAAACTTTTTAATCTCTAAATAAATAAAACTTGCATTAATTTTACTATTAGAGTAAATTTCAGCCTATCTATGTTACAGTTCCCTCCCCCCTCCACCTCGAATGCCTTTGTAAAGCCCTGGGCTATAAGCAAACGTTCACAAATTTTATTGGTTTCAAAAAATTTGTAACGGTTTTTCAATAGCTTATAATATTAATATTACTTTTAATTAATATTATTAATACCATTAATTAATCTTATAATATTAATATTAATTTTGGCCCATAATAATAATTGACCATATAATATGAATTAGAAAAAAAAATCCAGAAATTGTGTTTATGTTCAGGAATTAAGAAAGAGCTAGGACACAGTCAGATGGGTAATGGTACAGTTTAAAAATGAACACATCCCTTGTTATGCCTTTTAGCGCTGATTCCAAATATCCTAATTGACCTGTTTGCAATTATTTCTAGAAGAAGCAGTAAATTAGCTTTTGAACAACAACGTTGCATTTCATACGATTTTTGCTAAATACATCTTTTGGAAACACTCTAAGATAACCGCAGAAATCTTTGTAAATAGAACAGCAGAATTTAAAAAATCGTAAAATACTAAAAGTGTATCTCTAGTGACAGTCGAAACATTACTGAACTTAGTATTAGACTGCTAAGTGAGGAATTACTGATCCTGCCGAGATTTACAATCCGTTTACGACGGATATCTAGTTCGATTACAACGCTCTTTATTGCTTTAGAGACAAATGCAATCACTCAAGCCTTCTTTCCGCTTAGTCTTATTGTTCTACTTTTTTGCAACGGTTACAATATAATATCGAACTCATTACTTCTATTTACTGTCGGAGCTCCTTTGTCTAACAAGGAACAAACAAGAGTGTTGCCATGTTCCGTAAATTTTTTGATAGTTTAGTAATTTAGATAAATGTATTCAATAGATTAAACACTGAATTTATTGTTATAAAATGGAAATATTGAAGCATTTTTATAGTATAATAACAAAGAGTAATAGATAGATACAAAATAAATAAACTTGTTGTTAAAACGGACTAAAAATATAAAAGTAATTTTTTTTGAAAATCTATGAATATAAGTTAAAACGAGGGGCTAAAAAAGGAGTCGGCTTTATATAGCATAGAAATCAAATTCATCTAAGTTATAAAATAGTGAAAAAAGTCCATGGGTTGAGAAAAACGAATGAAAAAGGTCAATTTATGTAAAAACCCAATACGTTTTGCACCCCTTGGCTTTACTTATATTCATAGATTCTCAAAAAAAATTACTTTTTGTTCATTTTGAAAAGGAATTTTCTTGAAAAAATGTGCATCATTTTCGACTTTGTAGTCTTCGTTATTTTCAAAGAAATCAAATTGATCTGAGTTATAAAATAGTGAAAGAAGTCTATGGGTTGAGAAAGACGAGTAAAAAGGTCAAGTTATGTAAAACCCAATACGTTTTGCACCCCTTGGTTTCGCTTATATTCATAGATTCTTGAAAAAAAATTACTTTTTAGTCCATTTTGAAAACGAATTTTCTTGAAAAAAAAAATGTGCATTATTTTCGACTTTGCTGACTTTTTTTTTAATAGAAATCAAACTGGTCTAAGTTTAAAATAGTGAAATAAGTCTATGGGTTGAGAAAGACGAATAAAAAAGGTCAAGTTATGTAAAACCAAAAACGTTTACACCCTTGGTTTCAGTTATATTCATAGATTCTCAAAAAAAAATATTTTACTTTTTAGTCCATTTTGAAAACGAATTTTCTTGAAAAAAAAGAGCATTATTTTCGACTTTGTAGTCTTCTTTTTTTTCGTAGAAATCAAACTGATCTAAGTTACAAAATTAGGGAAAGAAGTCCATGAGTTTAAGAAGATGAATAAAAAAGGTCATGTTATATAAGACCTAAAACGTTTTACACCCTTGGTTTCACTTATTTTCATAGATTCTCGAAAAACTTTTTTACTTTTTAGTCCATTTTGAAAACGAATTTTCTTGAAAAAAAATTGTATTATTTTTACTTTTTAGTCTTCCTTTTTTTCATAGAAATCAAACTGATCTAAGTTATAAAATAGTGAAAGAAGTCTATGGGTTGAGAAAGACGAATAAAAAAGGTCAAGTTATATGAAACCCAAAATGTTTTATACCCTTGGTTTCACTTATATTCATAGATACTCGGAAAAAAATATTTTAGTTTTTAGTTCATTTTGAGAACGAATTTTCTTGAAAAAAATGAGCATTATTTTCGACTTTGTAGTCTTCTTTTTTTTCATAGAAATCAAACTGATCTAAGTTTATAAAATAGTGAAAGAAGTCTATGGGTTGAGAAAGACGAATAAAAAAGGTCAAGTTATATGAAACCCAAAACGTTTTACACCCTTGGTTTCACTTATATTCATAGATTCTCGGAAAAAAATATTTTAGTTTTTAGTTCATTTTGAAAACGAATTTTCTTGAAAAAAATGAGCATTATTTTCGACTTTGTAGTCTTCTTTTTTTTCATAGAAATCAAACTGATCCAAGTTATAAAATAGGGAAAGAAGTCTATGAGTTTAGAAAGACGAGTAAAAAGGTCAAGTTATGTAAAACCCAATACGTTTTGCACCCCTTGGTTTCACTTATATTCATAGATTCTCGAAAAAAAATATATTTTACTTTTTAGTCCATTTTGAAAACGAATTTTCTTGAAAAAAATGAGCATTATTTTCGACTTTGTAGTCTTCTTTTTTTTCGTAAAAATCAAACTGATCTAAGTTATAAAATTAGGGAAAGAAGTCTATGAGTTTAAAAAGATGAATAAAAAAGGTCATGTTATATAAAACCCAAAATGTTTTACACCCTTGGTTTCACTTATTTTCATAGATTCTCGAAAAACTTTTTTACTTTTTAGTCCATTTTGAAAACGAATTTTCTTGAAAAAAATTGCATTATTTTTACT
The DNA here is from genome assembly GCA_027921565.1 of Artemia sinica. Lineage (NCBI taxonomy): Eukaryota > Metazoa > Arthropoda > Branchiopoda > Anostraca > Artemiidae > Artemia > Artemia sinica. Next base: position 45,205,828 of record CM051274.1, read on the forward strand.
TTTCAGTCTTCCTTTTTTTTCATAGAAATCAAACTGATCTAAGTTATAAAATAGGGAAAGAAGTCTATGAGTTTAAAAAGATAAATAAAAAAGGTCATGTTATGTAAAACCCAAAATGTTTTACACCCTTGGTTTAACTTATATTCATAGATTCTCAAAAAAAAAAATATTTTACTTTTTAGTCCATTTTGAAATCAAATTTACTTGAAAAAAATATGCATTATTTTCGACTTTGTAGTCTTCTTTTTTTCATAGAAATCAAACGGATCTAAGTTATAAAATAGTGAAAGAAGTCTATGGGTTGAAAAAAACGAATAAAAAAGGTCAAGTTATAAGAAACCCTAAACGTTTCACACCCTTGGTTTCACTTATATTCACAGATTCTCGAAAAAAAAATATTTTAGTTTTTAGTCCATTTTGAAAACGAATTTTCTTGAAAAAAAATGAGCATATTTTCGACTTTGTAGTCTTCTTTTTTTTCATAGAAGTCCAACTGATCTAAGTTATAAAATAGGGAAAGAAGTCTATGAGTTTAGAAAGACGAGTAAAAAGGTCAAGTTATGTAAAACCCAATACGTTTTGCGCCCCTTGGTTTCACTTATATTCATAGATTCTCGAAAAAAAAAAATTTTACTTTTTAGTCCATTTTGACAACGAATTTTCTTGAAAAAAAGAGCATTATTTTCGACTTTGTAGTCTTCTTTTTTTTCGTAAGAATCAAACTGATCTAAGTTATAAAATTAGGGAAAGAAGTCTATGAGTTTAAAAAGATGAATAAAAAAGGTCATGTTATATGAAACCCAAAACGTTTTACACCTTGGTTTCACTTATTTTCATAGGTTCTCTAAAAACTTTTTGCTTTTTAGTCCATTTTGAAAACGAATTTTCTTGAAAAAAATTGCATTATTTTTACTTTTCAGTCTTCCTTTTTTTTCATAGAAATCGAACTGATCTAAGTTATAAAATAGGGAAAGAAGTCTATGAGTTTAAAAAGATAAATAAAAAAGGTCATGTTATGTAAAACCCAAAATGTTTTACACCCTTGGTTTAACTTATATTCATAGATTCTCAAAAAAAAATATTTTACTTTTTAGTCCATTTTGAAATCAAATTTACTTGAAAAAAATATGCATTATTTTCGACTTTGTAGTCTTCTTTTTTTCATAGAAATCAAACTGATCTAAGTTATAAAATAGTGAAAGAAGTCTATGGGTTGAAAAAGACGAATAAAAAAGGTCAAGTTATATAAAACCCAAAACGTTTCACACCCTTGGTTTCACTTATATTCATAGATTCTCGAAAAAAAATATTTTAGTTTTTAGTCCATTTTGAAAACGAATTTTCTTGAAAAAATGAGCATTATTTTCGACTTTGTAGTCTTCTTTTTTTTCAGAGAAATCCAACTGATCTAAGTTATAAAATAGGGAAAGAAGTCTATGAGTTTAGAAAGACGAGTAAAAAGGTCAAGTTATGTAAAACCCAATACGTTTTGCGCCCCTTGGTTTCACTTATATTCATAGATTCTTGAAAAAAAAAACATTTTACCTTTTAGTCCGTTTTGAAATTGAATTTACTTGAAAAAAAAATATGCATTATTTTCGACTTTGTAGTCTTTTTTTTCATAGAAATCAAACTGATCTAAGTTAAAAAAATAGTGAATGAAGTCTATGGGTTGAGAAAGACGAATAAAAAGGGTCAAGTTATATGAAACCCAAAGTATTTTACACCCTTGGTTTTCACTTATATTCATAGATTATCGAAAAAAATATTTTACTTTTTAGTCCATTTTGAAAACGAATTTTCTTGAAAAAAAATGAGCATTATTTTCGACTTTGTAGTCTTCTTTTTTTCCGTAGAAATCAAACTGATCTCAGTTATAAAATTAGAAAAGAAGTCTATGAGTTTAAAAAGATGAATAAAAAAGGTCATGTTATGTAAAACCCAAAACTTTTTACACCCTTGGTTTCACTTATATTCATAGATTCTTGAAAAAAAAAACTTACTTTTTAGTCCATTTTGAAAACGAATTTTCTTGAAAAAATGAGCATTATTTTCGACTTTGTAGTCTTCTTTTTTTCGTAGAAATCAAACTGATCTATGTTATAAAATTAGGGAAAGAAGTCTATGAGTTTAAAAAGATGAATAAAAAAGATCATGTTATGTAAAACCCAAAACGTTTTATACCCTTGGTTTCACTTATTTTCATAGATTCTCGAAAAACTTTTTTGCTTTTTAGTCCATTTTGAAAACGAATTTTCTTGAAAAAAATTGCATTATTTTTACTTTTTAGTCTTCCTTTTTTTCATAGAAATCAAACTGATCTAAGTTATAAAATAGGGAAAGAAGTCTATGAGTTTAAAAAGATGAATAAAAAAGGTCATGTTATGTAAAACCCAAAACTTTTTACACCCTTGGTTTCACTTATATTCATAGATTCTTGAAAAAAAAAACTTACTTTTTAGTCCATTTTGAAAACGAATTTTCTTGAAAAAAATGAGCATTATTTTCGACTTTGTAGTCTTCTTTTTTTCGTAGAAATCAAACTGATCTATGTTATAAAATTAGGGGAAAGAAGTCTATGAGTTTAAAAAGATGAATAAAAAAGATCATGTTATGTAAACCCAAAACGTTTTATACCCTTGGTTTCACTTATTTTCATAGATTCTCGAAAAACTTTTTTGCTTTTTAGTCCATTTTGAAAACGAATTTTCTTGAAAAAAATTGCATTATTTTTACTTTTTAGTCTTCCTTTTTTTCATAGAAATCAAACTGATCTAAGTTATAAAATAGGGAAAGAAGTCTATGAGTTTAAAAAGATGAATAAAAAAGGTCATGTTATGTAAAACCCAAAATGTTTTACACCCTTGGTTTCACTTATTTTCATAGATTCTCGAAAAACTTTTTTACTTTTAGTCCATTTTGAAAATGAATTTTCTTGAAAAAATGAGCATTATTTTCGACTTTGTAGTCTTCTTTTTTTTCGTAAAAATCAAACTGATCTAAGTTATAAAATTAGGGAAAGAAGTCTATGAGTTTAAAAAGATGAATAAAAAAGGCCATGTTATATAAAACCCAAAATGTTTTACACCCTTGGTTTCACTTATTTTCATAGATTCTCGAAAAAACTTTTTTACTTTTTAGTCCATTTTGAAAACGAATTTTCTTGAAAAAAATTGCATTATTTTTACTTTTCAGTCTTCCTTTTTTTCATAGAAATCAAACTGATCTAAGTTATAAAATAGGGAAAGAAGTCTATGAGTTTAAAAAGATAAATAAAAAAGGTCATGTTATGTAAAACCCAAAATGTTTTACACCCTTGGTTTAACTTATATTCATAGATTCTCAAAAAAAAAATATTTTACTTTTTAGTCCATTTTGAAATCAAATTTACTTGAAAAAAATATGCATTATTTTCGACTTTGTAGTCTTCTTTTTTTCATAGAAATCAAACTGATCTATGTTATAAAATTAGGGAAAGAAGTCTATGAGTTTAAAAAGATGAATAAAAAAGGTCATGTTATGTAAAACCCAAAACGTTTTATACCCTTGGTTTCACTTATTTTCATAGATTCTCGAAAAACTTTTTTTTGCTTTTTATTCCATTTTGAAAACGAATTTTCTTGAAAAAAATTGCATTATTTTTACTTTTCAGTCTTCCTTTTTTTTCATAGAAATCAAACTGATCTAAGTTATAAAATAGGGAAAGAAGTCTATGAGTTTAAAAAGATAAATAAAAAAGGTCATGTTATGTAAAACCCAAAATGTTTTACACCCTTGGTTTAAACTTATATTCATAGATTCTCAAAAAAAAAAAATATTTTACTTTTTAGTCCATTTTGAAATCAAATTTACTTGAAAAAAATATGTATTATTTTCGACTTTCTAGTCTTCTTTTTTTCATAGAAATCAAACTGATCTATGTTATAAAATTAGGGAAAGAAGTCTATGAGTTTAAAAAGATGAATAAAAAAGGTCATGTTATGTAAAACCCAAAACGTTTTATACCCTTGGTTTCACTTATTTTTATAGATTCTCGAAAAACTTTTTTACTTTTAGTCCATTTTGAAAACGAATTTTCTTGAAAAAAATGAGCATTATTTTCGACTTTGTAGTCTTCTTTTTTTTCGTAAAAATCAAACTGATCTAAGTTATAAAATTAGCGAAAGAAGTCTATGAGTTTAAAAAGATGAATAATAAAAAGGTCATGTTATATAAAATATAGCACTACAAAGTTATATAGCAGCCTGAGCGTCGTCCAATTATAGCTTGATTTGTGAATTTTCTCGTGGTTTTTCTGCTGTGATGGTGTAAGTAATCGAAAATTTGACTTTCCTAGTTTCCATTAGTGCACTAATGATGGCATTAAAGAACTGAAAAGCTGACTTATACGAAATGAATTCATCTCGCTGACAGTGGCGCCATCTATTTTGTAATTTGGAGTTTAATTGGAGATGGCGTTCCAGAGCGCTCAAATAGCAGCCTGAGCGTCGTACAAGTATAGCTTTATTTGTGAATTTTCTCATGGTTTCTTTTCTGCTGTGGTGGTATGAATAATCGAAAATTTGACTGTCATAGTTTCCATTAGTGCAATAACGATGGCATTAAAGTACGGAAAAGCTGATTTATATGAACTGAATTCATCTCGTCTGACAGTGGCGCCATTTATTTTCATTAACTTAAGGCTCTTTCGACTGTTGAGAAAGCCGCCTGATGTCAATCCAAGTCAACAGCGATCCAAGCGTAGCCACAGAGGGAAAAGAGGAGGCCAAAGAAATAAAAATTATGCTATCCCTGTTCTCGTTTCTAACAACAGAGCGAGGTCTCTCAGTAAAGCAAGGGAACGTATTCTGACAGTAGTTAACTGCATCCCTCCTAGTGAAATCCCTCCTTCGCTTCGTCCGTGGTACGCTGACCCAGTATCGTCACTGTCAAGTACCCCACCTCCCCTAACACCTGAGTTTTTCTTGTCGAAGTGCAGACTTCCCAATATCCTAGTATGTAATGCCCGATCACTAAACAATAAAACCGACGAACTTGAAGTAGTTCTCAAACAGACGAGTTCCCCCATTGCTGTTATCACAGAATGTTGGGATATTAACGATGAAACCGGGCATATCAAGGGGTACAAGTGTTTTTTTAATACGAGACGCGACCGAGGGATTAACCGACGAGGCGGTGGGGTCGGACTGTACTTTCGGGAAGACTTACCTTGTAAATTACTAAGTCAGCCCAGTGAATCATGCCATGAAGTAATTTGGGTCGAATGCAAACCAAAGTGCCTATCAAAGCGATATTCGTGCTTGGTTGTAGCTGCAGTTTACTACCCCGAAAGTGCAAAGAACAGAAAAGAACTGATCCAGTATATCCAAAACTGCACTGATAACCTACGCCGCAGACACGCAGCGCCTGCTTTTGTAATCGCTGGTGATTTCAATCAGACTAATAAGGCATGGGTCTCCAGCATGCTTGACCTTAGCAAGTTGTCTCAATCCCTACTCACGTCAGTGGTAGTATATTAGATCTTATTTTCACGAACATTCCCGATTATTACGAAGTACCCTTCTCTCTCGGTCCGTTGCATAACTCTGACCATAACACACTTCTTTGGAAGGCCAAAGTTGGCCTTCCAGCACCACGTAAAGTAAAAATTACCACTCGACCTATGACTAAAGAGGCAATTCGTTCTTTGGACAGTGGATTGGGACGTTTGACTTTGATGAGATTTGCTCTATGACAGATATCGACCAGAAAGTTGATACTTTCAACTCTTTGCTGTCATGTAAATATCACGAACATTTCCCTGAGAAAAAAATAACTGTTAGTGATACTGACAAACCTTGGGTAACACCCGATCTAAAGAAGCTTATCTTAACTCGCTGCCAGTTACATCGCAGTGGGGATATTGTTCAAGCAAACAAGCTTCGTAACCGCATTGTTAAACTGTTACGAGCAGCGCAGAAAAGGTACGTTCATGACAAAGTTTCGCCTCTCCTTCAAGGTGAGCCCCGTAGGTGGCACTCTGAAGTCAAGCGTCTTACCGGTAAACGTACCACCAGTGAAATTAAGATACAGAAAGACGACAAAACGCTGATAAAATCAGCCGAAGTGAACGCCTTTTTCACTTCAATCTGTACTACTCACCCGTCCTTCACCGAAGCCGAAATCGAAGCCCTCATTGCTGACGTCTCTGAAGATACAATCGTTGAAGTATCCGAGTTCGCGGTGTATAAAGAACTTCAAAAGTTAAAAAGCAACTGTGCTTCTTACCCAGGAGAATTGCCAGTTAAACTTTTAAGAGAATATTCTATGTTTTTAGCAAAACCACTCTCATCAGTGATCAATCAGTCGTTCAAGGAGCACAAATTCCCGAGTGCTTGGAAAAAAGCCTACGTCCGCGTCTTACCTAAAGTCAAAGACCCGAAGTCCTGCAATCAGCTTCGTCCGATTTCTATTACGCCTAATATGGCTAAAGTGACTGAATCTTTTATTTATAGAGAGCTCCTAGCCCAAGTTCAGCCAGCCCTAGATCCGTTTCAGTACGGCTGCTTGAAAGGGAGTAGTACGACGCATTATCTAGTACGTCTCTACCACCTGATTACCGAGTGGTTGGACAAAGGCAGTAGCCTCGTTGACCTGCTTTTAGTCGACTATCGTAAGGCTTTTGACTTGATCCGCCACTATACAGCAGCAAATAACCTCAAAAAGATGGGCGCTAGGAAGCATATTTTGCTCTTAGTTGTTGACTTCCTGCGTAACCGCTGTCAGTGTGTCTATGCTCTCTTCCCTAGTGACTTAAACTCTGAGTGGGCTGAACTAACGTGTGGCGCACCACAAGGCACTAAGCTGGCAGCTCTTTTTGTTTTAGCGGTAATTAACTACATTATCCTCGAGTTTGAAGACAGATTCAAATACGTGGACGATCTCTCCCTACTTCTGAAATATCTTGCTGAAAAGTCAGACGTGTATCCCAGTTCAGCAGTGAGATCAGGAACTCCTTTCTCGAGGCGTGTAGCATTAACGACCTCCAGCTTAATATGAATAAAACAAAAGTCATGAGGTTTAATCCGCTTAAGCGTGACCTCTCATGCCCGGTTCCTTGGTACCCTACTACCTCAACCTCAGTGATTCTCGGGGTTACTTTCAGTGACGACTGTTCATTTAGCGCGCACATCGCCGGTCTGGTGAAAAAAAAAGGTAGTTGCGCATTACAGTCGCTAATTACCTTGCGCCGACTGGGTTTCTCACAAAGTCAGCTGAAGACGGTTTACGTCACGTATGTGCGCCCAATCCTTGAATATGCGTGTCCTGTGTGGGGCCCTCAGGCTCATAATATTGAACACCTAAGTGAAGATCTGGAAGCCATTCAAAAACGGGCAGTGAAAGTGATACTAGGCCCGAAATACAACTCTTATGAGGCTGCCCTTAGTACCTTACGACTGCCAACGTTGCGTGATAGGCGCTTACAGTTAATGTGCAATTTTGGGCAGTCCCTTCTTTCGTCCCAGAAACACCGTTCGTTGCTTCCCCCACCTGCACCTATCACCGCCAACACCCGCCATAAAAATCAACTAGTGCCGCCAAAGTGTCGAACAACCCGTCACAGCAATTCTTTCGTGCCTTTTTTTGTTAGTTATTTAAACCGCCAGTGACCAGTTTTATGTAATGTACTAAACAGCGCCATTTAGTCGGGGCTTCGGCCACGGCTACGATAGTTGTTTATAAATAAATGAGTCTATATGAGTCTATAAAACCCAAAATGTTTTACACCCTTGGTTTCACTTATTTTCATAGATTCTCGAAAAACTTTTTTACTTTTTAGTCCATTTTGAAAACGAATTTTCTTGAAAAAAATTGCATTATTTTTACTTTTCAGTCTTCCTTTTTTTCATAGAAATCAAACTGATCTAAGTTATAAAATAGGGAAAGAAGTCTATGAGTTTAAAAGATAAATAAAAAAGGTCATGTTATGTAAAACCCAAAATGTTTTACACCCTTGGTTTAACTTATATTCATAGATTCTCAAAAAAAAAATATTTTACTTTTTAGTCCATTTTGAAATCAAATTTACTTGAAAAAAATATGCATTATTTTCGACTTTGTAGTCTTCTTTTTTTCATAGAAATCAAACTGATCTAAGTTATAAAATAGTGAAAGAAGTCTATGGGTTGAAAAAAACGAATAAAAAAGGTCAAGTTATAAGAAACCCTAAACGTTTCACACCCTTGGTTTCACTTATATTCATAGATTCTCGAAAAAAAAAATATTTTAGTTTTTAGTCCATTTTGAAAACGAATTTTCTTGAAAAAAAATGAGCATTTTTTTTCGACTTTGTAGTCTTCTTTTTTTTCATAGAAATCCAACTGATCTAAGTTATAAAATAGGGAAAGAAGTCTATGAGTTTAGAAAGACGAGTAAAAAGGTCAAGTTATGTAAAACCCAATACGTTTTGCGCCCCTTGGTTTCACTTATATTCATAGATTCTCGAAAAAAAAATATTTTACTTTTTAGTCCATTTTGACAACGAATTTTCTTGAAAAAAAGAGCATTATTTTCGACTTTGTAGTCTTCTTTTTTTTCGTAAAAATCAAACTGATCTAAGTTATAAAATTAGGGAAAGAAGTCTATGAGTTTAAAAAGATGAATAAAAAAGGTCATGTTATATGAAACCCAAAACGTTTTACACCCTTGGTTTCACTTATTTTCATAGATTCTCTAAAAACTTTTTGCTTTTTAGTCCATTTTGAAAACGAATTTTCTTGAAAAAAATTGCATTATTTTTACTTTTCAGTCTTCCTTTTTTTTTCATAGAAATCGAACTGATCTAAGTTATAAAATAGGGAGAGAAGTCTATGAGTTTTAAAAAGATAAATAAAAAAGGTCATGTTATGTAAAACCCAAAATGTTTTGCACCCTTGGTTTAACTTATATTCATAGATTCTCCAAAAAAAAATATTTTACTTTTTAGTCCATTTTGAAATCAAAATTTACTTGAAAAAAATATGCATTATTTTCGACTTTGTAGTCTTCTTTTTTTCATGGAAATCAAACTGATCTAAGTTATAAAATAGTGAAAGAAGTCTATGGGTTGAAAAAGACGAATAAAAAAGGTCAAGTTATATGAAACCCAAAACGTTTCACACCCTTTGTTTCACTTATATTCATAGATTCTCGAAAAAAAAATATTTTAGTTTTTAGTCCATTTTGAAAACGAATTTTCTTGAAAAAAATGAGCATTATTTTCGACTTTGTAGTCTTCTTTTTTTTTCATAGAAATCCAACTGATCTAAGTTATAAAATAGGGAAAGAAGTCTATGAGTTTAGAAAGACGAGTAAAAAGGTCAAGTTATGTAAAACCCAATACGTTTTGCGCCCCTTGGTTTCACTTATATTCATAGATTCTTGAAAAAAAAACATTTTACCTTTTAGTCCGTTTTGAAATTGAATTTACTTGAAAAAAATATGCATTATTTTCGACTTTGTAGTCTTTTTTTTCATAGAAATCAAACTGATCTAAGTTAAAAAAATAGTGAAAGAAGTCTATGGGTTGAGAAAGACGAATAAAAAGGGTCAAGTTATATGAAACCCAAAGTGTTTTACACCCATGGTTTCACTTATATTCATAGATTATCGAAAAAAATATTTTACTTTTTAGTCCATTTTGAAAACGAATTTTCTTGAAAAAAATGAGCATTATTTTCGACTTTGTAGTCTTCTTTTTTTCCGTAGAAATCAAACTGATCTAAGTTATAAAATTAGAAAAGAAGTCTATGAGTTTAAAAAGATGAATAAAAAAGGTCATGTTATGTAAAACCCAAAACTTTTTACACCCTTGGTTTCACTTATATTCATAGATTCTTGAAAAAAAAAACTTACTTTTTAGTCCATTTTGAAAACGAATTTTCTTGAAAAAAATGAGCATTATTTTCGACTTTGTAGTCTTCTTTTTTTCGTAGAAATCAAACTGATCTATGTTATAAAATTAGGGAAAGAAGTCTATGAGTTTAAAAAGATGAATAAAAAAGGTCATGTTATGTAAAACCCAAAACGTTTTATACCCTTGGTTTCACTTATTTTCATAGATTCTCGAAAAACTTTTTTGCTTTTTAGTCCATTTTGAAAACGAATTTTCTTGAAAAAAATTGCATTATTTTTACTTTTTAGTCTTCCTTTTTTTCATAGAAATCAAACTGATCTAAGTTATAAAATAGGGAAAGAAGTCTATGAGTTTAAAAAGATGAATAAAAAAGATCATGTTATGTAAAACCCAAAATGTTTTACACCCTTGGTTTCACTTATTTTCATAGATTCTCGAAAAACTTTTTACTTTTAGTCCATTTTGAAAATGAATTTTCTTGAAAAATATTTGCATTATTTTTACTTTTTAGTCTTCCTTTTTTTCATAGAAATCAAATTGATCTAAGTTATAAAACAGTGAAAGAAGTCTATGGGTCGAGAAAGAAGAATAAAAAAGGTCAAGTTATGTAAAACCCAATACGTTTTGCACTCTTGGTTTCACTTATATTCATAGATTCTCGAATTTATTTTTACTCTTTAGTCCATTTTGAAATTCATAGAAATCAAATTGATCTAAGTTAGAAAACAGTGAAAGAAGTCTATGGGTCGAGAAAGAAGAATAAAAAAGGTCAAGTTATGTAAAACCCAAAACGTTCTACACCCTTGGTTTCACTTATATTCATAGATTCTCGAAAAAAAAAATATTTAACTTTTTAGTCCATTTTGAAAACGGATTTTCTTGAAAAAAATGAGCATTATTTTTGACTTTGTAGTCTTCTTTTTTTTCATATAAATCAAACTGATCTAAGTTATAAAATAGGGAAAGAAGTCTATGAGTTTAGAAAGTCGAGTAAAAAGGTCAAGTTATGTAAAACCCAATACGTTTTGCACCCCTTGGTTTCACTTATATTCATAGATTCTCGAAAAAAAAAAATTACTTTCTAGTCCATTTTGAAAACGAATTTTCTTGAAAAAAATGAGCATTATTTTCGACTTTGTAGTCTTCTTTTTTCATAGAAATCAAACTGATCTAAGTTATATAATAGGGAAAGAAGTCTATGAGTTTAGAAAGACGAGTAAAAAGGTCAAGTTATGTAAAACCCAATACGTTTTGCACCCCTTGGTTTCACTTATATTCATAGATTCTCGAAAAAAAAAAATTTACTTTCTAGTCCATTTGGAAAACGAATTTTCTTGAAAAAAATGAGCATTATTTTCGACTTTGTAGTCTTCTTTTTTTCATAGAAATCAAACTGATCTAAGTTATATAATAGGGAAAGAAGTCTATGAGTTTAGAAAGACGAGTATAAAGGTCAAGTTATGTAAAACCCAATACGTTTTGCACCCATTGGTTTCACTTATATTCATAGATTCTCGAAAAAAAACTTACTTTTTAGTCCATTTTGAAAACGAATTTTCTTGAAAAAAATGAGCTTTATTTTTGACTTTGTAGTCTCTTTTTTTTTCATATAAATCAAACTGATCTAAGTTACAAAATAGGGAAAGAAGTCTATGTGTTGAGAAAGACGAATAAAAAAGGTCAAGTTATGTAAAACCCAATACGTTTTGCACTCTCAGTTTTCACTTATATTCATAGAGCATCAAGTAGCATCAGGGTGGACCTTTTACGAGTTTTCCCAACCGAAGCTGTGAACACTAAAAGTGCTGCAGGTTGACCTTGAGGAGTGACGCCCCTCGAGGAAATTTTCACCTAGTAAACGACACAGCATTTGCATCGGATTCTGGTTAATGGATAATTCTTCTGTGTTTGGTTTGTTTTGGTGTGCTTTTTTGGGCTTAAATACCTTTTCCTAGCTAATGCATCTATTATGGGTTCCCTCCCCGTAGTAGCATAATATTTGTAGGCATGAATATGTAATGAGTCGCATCGACAACTATCGCACCGACATTTCTACTGACGAATTCAGATGCCTCGAACTGGACTTATTAGCAGGTTCAGAAACTCATATCTCGGGTGTAAGAAACATGAAATTAGGTAGTATAGAATTTGTTTACTAGGCAGGAAGGATGGGGTGCATAGACACGGAGTAAGGCTCATGATTAAAAAGGAAGCTGCCAAGTCTTGTTTAGGTTAGGAAGGTATTAATACTACAATGTTAGTCACTTTTTTGTGGCTAAAAAGTAGAGGGCATCAGTCATAGTAGTATTTGCTGCTGTAGAACTGACTAATGGAGATAGTAGTGACTCAGATGAATTTTACTTGCAGGAACGAATAGACAGGGTCCCAGGTAGAAATGGGGTTATTTTATTAGGGAATTTAAATGCCCAGGTCGGTAGAAATAGGGATATATTGTATCCTAGCCTAAGTAAATATGGTGGATTAAGTAAAACAGTAATGATTTAAGACTGCTGCAATTTTTTAGGTAACATTCTAGTTATAACCAACACGGTATTTGGTTATAATATGGCCCACAAGTTAACATATTATTCACATGATGGTAAGACAGCTAACTATATTGATTCTGTTATTGTAAACCCAAGACTCGCAGGATCGATACAAGGTACCAGGGTATTGAGTATATAGTAGTGATGCGAGCAGGGTTAATTTAAAGCTGAAATTTAGGAAGGATCACTATCTTCCGGGAAGTTATGACGTCGGTAGACTCCAGGATGAGAATCTTAGAGAAACTTTCCAGGAAAAATTGAATACTAAAATGGAGAGTCTATAATTGAATAATGTAGAAGATGGATGGCATAATTTTAGGAAAATAGTTTTTGAAGTCGCTGATGGTGTCTTATATATGTCTTACGTGTCTATTATACCCACAGACTTGTCTTCTTCTGCTTTCATTTCTCCAGTCAGTCTGGACGCAACAACTAACATAGAACTTGTCCAAAAGTTTACCTACCTTAAATTCACAATTTCTTCAGATTGCATCCCTCTCCCCGAGCTGCAAGCCAGGCTATCCAAGGCATCTTCTGCCATGGGCAGGTTGAACCGTCACCTTTGCGCGAAACCAAATATCAGTCGTTCGCCCAAACTTCGAATTTTCAAAGCCCTCGTTGGTTCTGTGATGCTTTATGGAGTTGAGACTTGACAAGCACCAGCCAAAACCGTAATGGCTATCGATAGATTCCAGTCGTAGAGTCTGAGAGGGATAGAATGTCTACGGTGGGTCGACTTTGTGAGTAACGAGAAGCTGCTGCATCTCACCAAGCAGTTCCGATTTTCTACCCAAGCAGCTGAGCGTACCTTACGATGGTTTGGACATCTACTTCGAATGCCCCCGCACTAAACCTGCAAAGATGATCTTTGACTTTGACCCTGTCAAAGCGTGTTGGAAGCGACCTCTCAGCCGACCAAAGAAGTGATGGTCTGACAGCGTATCCAAGTTCCTAGCGATGGCAAATATCAGACCAAGTGAAGCGCAAACCCTTGCAATGGACCGAAGTGGATGGAGGAGGCAGACGTCACTTTCTACGCCAAGTAGCATCCGGCAGGAGACCCAAGTCAAGTAAGTCAAGTGATGGTGTCTTAGGCGAGAAATTTAGAAACGCAGCTAAGAATATTAATGAAAATACTTTGTTTAATATAGAGGAGAAAGGGCTTATAGAAGAATTATATGAGTGATAGATCATTTGAAAATAAGATGAATGTAAAGAAAGTGGAGAAAGTATTAAAATGTGAATTATGGAGGTGTGAAGTGGAGGCCGTGGACAACATTACCGAAGATCTGGAAGTTGCAGCCAGACGGCTTAATAGGAAAACATTGGACAGGTATGTTAATAAATTTAGAAATGGGAATAGCCAATCTGAACTTGTCCCAGTTCAATATAGGAACTGGACCACAATTATTGAGAAGGAAAGAGTTAAACAGAAATGGGCAGAACATTTTGAGAATTGCTAAACCGGGAAAGACTCACAGGAAAATATATAGAAAAGAATAAAAAAGTTTTGTGACACTTTGGATGTGAAGGAAGATTTTATTTGGGAGAAGGAATTAGGAAGGGTACTCAAATGATTGAGAAATAATAAGACCCCAGGCTCTGACAGTGTGGTAGGTGAGTTTTAAATATTATGGTTGTGTTGTTAAAGATAAGTTACTGAGGATTATGAATATGATTTTTGAAAAAGGGGAAGTACCTAGCGGGATAGGTGATAAGAGTGAGCGTGGTAATTATAGAAGCATTGACCTGGTTTCTGTAGGAAGCAAATTACCTAGTATGATGATACTTTCTAGACTTAGAGATGCTGTAGACAAAGTTATGAAAAAAAAAAACAGTGCGGTTTTACGAAAGGTAGAGGAAATGTCCTTATGCTGTAGATGAGGTTTTAAGAGAAAATAGTGTGGTTTTAAGACGGGTAGGGGTACTTTGACCAAACTTCCACTCTTGACACTAATAATTGAGAAGTGCCTTATTCATCAAACGCCTTTAGTTTTCAGTTTCACAGATTATGAGCAAGCGTTTTATTCAGCTGATAGAAGAGCCTTAGTGAAGGTCCTATCCTTATATGGTATACCAGATAAATACATTAAAGTGATTAGTGCTATGCACGAGAATAACATTGCTGTGGTTAAAGTAGGAAATGAGGTTAGCAGCTAATTTCGTATTAAATTAGGAGTTAAGCAGGGTTGCGTTCTATTCCCTTTTATATGCATCATTTTGATGGACTTTGTCCTAAGGAATACAGCAACGACAATAGGAGAACATTGAATAAAATTAAGAAGTAAAAATTTTCTAGACTTAGATTGTACTGATGATTTGAGCGTCTTAGATGATAATCTTAGCAGAATGAATGAACTATTAGTGGTTTTGTGACCTTGAGGTGCAAGAATAAGCTTGAAAAATTAATTTCAAGAAGACTAAGTCGGTAAGACTTGGAACAAGTGAAGGAGAACAGGTGATGTTGGGTAGCGAGAAGATCAATCAAGTGGACAGCTTCATTTACCTAGGTAATATTATTATTAAAGACCGTGGGTGCAACTGAAGATGTTAAAATTAGAATAGCAAAGGCCTAGGGTTTTTTTTCGCAGTTTAAAAAAGTTTGGAAGAATAGGAAGATAAATCTGCAAAACAAAATTAAAACTGGAAGCTACAGTGATGACAGTACAATAGTTAGGTATGATTCTCAAGAGAAATTACCTACAGATTGTTTTGGGTACAAAAAAAAATGTCTGTGCAATATCATTTCCAGAATTGAACGGCGATTTTAAAGTATCTGGTATTCTATGTGTAACCTTTTAATTTCCCATTTTGTGAAGGGATATTTTTCTCCTTCCCGAAAATCATTTACAGATAATGTATATCTCTACACGCAAGGAGGAGAGACACGACAAGGAAGTTGTCGCAAGGAGGAGAATGATCACTTGATCGCTCTAGTGAGAATACAATCTCTGTTCTCTGCCAAAGATGGCACATAAATCAAAATGAAAAAATATAAAGCATAAGGGTGACAGAAAGCAACATTAAAATATCCCATCAGGAAAACATAACTTAAACCTCGGCCGTTCTTAAAAGTCATTTAAGAGCATTTCCCTTCAGTAAGCTGGATTTGCCTTTTAAACACATTCTGAGGCTTCACGGGGTATATAGGATTTACGATAAAACGAAGAGCAAGAAAAAAAAGAAGAAAAAGACAAAACCAAACGAGGGTGATTTTCACCCAGCAAAAAGAAACGAAAAGATTAAATTTTTTAAGGACTATATTTTTTTTATGTTAAATAAACAAAAAGACTAAAGTCTTTAAAGACTATATTTTTATTTCTTATTTTATGTTAAATAAACGAAAAGACTAAAGTCTTTAAAGACTATATTTTTATTTTTTATTTTATGTTAAATAAACAAAACGATTATATTTTTTAAAGATTATATTTTTATTTCATGTTAAATAAACAAAAAGACTAAAGTCTTAAAGACTATATTTTTATTTTTTATTTTATGTTAAATAAGCAAAAAGATTATATTTTTAAGGACTATATTTTTTTTTTTATTTTATGTTAAATAAACAAATTGACTAAAGTCTTTAAAGACTATATTTTTATTTTTTATTTTATGTTAAATAAACAAAAAGACTAAAGTCTTTAAAGACTATATTTTTATTTTTTATTTTACGTTAAATAAACGAAAAGATTATATTTTTCAAGGACTATATTTTTTTATTTTTAATTTTATATAAAAAATAAACAAAAAGACTAAAATCTTTAAAGACTATATTTTTAGTTCTTATTTTATGTTAAATAAACAAAAAGACTAAAGTCTTTAAAGACTATATTTTTATTTTTTATTTTATGTTAAATAAACAAAAAGAAGATTATATTTTGTAAAGATTATATTTTTATTTTTATTTCATGTTAAATAAACAAAAAGACAATATTTTTAAAGACTATTTTTTATGTTAAATAAATGATAAGACGATATCTTTTAAAGACAGTACTTTTTATTTTTTATTTAATATTATGTGTTATGTAAACTGAAAGACAACATATTCTTTGAGTTCAAATGATCATTTATTTTATTTTCTGTTCCTTTTATGTTTGGCTTATTACATGACTTCATTTCTACTATCAGTTTTATATCATTGTTATTTTTTGTTACTTTTGCTTATGGACATTAAATCGTAAACGAAAATAAAAAATAAACAATAGCACCTTCTTCAGCAACAATTTCCGCTAAGCTCTGCTTAGTGCTAAAATAAGTAATAAAAAGTATATATTAAGGAAAAGCAAACCTTTTGAAGTAAATTAAATGAGACAATATCCTTTGGCGAGCAGTAAACTCCTCTCCTAGCATGGCAGTGCTTTGTGTTCACGTACCTTTTCATAACAAAACTACACGGTTCTTATCTTTACCCCAATGATTTCCAAAATTAATTTTTTCCAGATATTTTATTTATTAAAACAAAACTGCACTAAGCCTAGGGCTAGATGGAAAAAAAAAACAGCTCAAGCAGTAGGAAAAATTCTGCTTCATAACCTCAAAAATTGAGAAAGCAAACACTGAAAATTGCTGCTTCATAATCACAGAAAAAGAGAAAGCAAACACTAATATTAACATAACCCATAATTATGTGTGCCAATATCCCGTTAAAAAAAAAAAAAAAAAAAAAAAAAAAAAAAAAAAAAAAAAAAAAAAAAAAAAAAAAAAAAAAAAAAAAAAAAAAAAAAACAGATTCAAGAATAATAATAAAAAAGCAAGTTCCAAACCGTATAACAAACAAATAAATGTTCAAATGGGGATATGTCCGCTTGACCGTTTATAAAATGTCTAGAAAAATCTGGACTTTTGTACCTGTTTTCACTGTTTTACGTTCACTGTTTTGGCATTTGGTCGTTACAGAAAGGCAATGTGGTCTGGGAAAAGGTACCTAATTTAAGGTGTTACGTCAAAAATACGTTGTATATATTGGGAAATGAGAAAAATCAAGCATAGAAGAATAAATTCAGCGTTTCTTTTGCAATTAGAAGACGCAGAAGACTTTGATACCTTCATTGGAAATTCATTTTACATTTATGCAAGATTAAAGAATAAAATTTACATCTCAAGACTTTGAATGAACCCTGTTTTGAAACTCTCTCGGAAAAATCTAGTGAATGACCTGGAAGTTAAATATTTTGTTTTGTATAAATATGTTAGGTTCTATTTTAACACTTAGTATTTCTATTGATGACGATTGCTGCATACGTGAACGAAACATCTAGACTTTTGTACTTGTTTTCACTGTCTAAATAAATGGACTTATCCCCATTTGAACGTTTATTTGTTCATAATGTAAAGACAGTGTGGTCTGGAAAAAAAAAATACCTCATTTAAGGTATTACGCCGAGAATAAACCGAGATTGACAAAGGTCGAGCTTTTGACAAAGGTCGACTAGATTGACAAAGGTCGAGCTAGATCGACCTTTTCATTTTTTTTTTTATTTTTCCTTATTATTTTTTTTTCATTTCTGTTCCAACTAATAAATAGAGTTTTATATTGATTCATTTGGTTAGAGCTAAATATAGCTAAAATTAGCTAAAATTAGCTAAAATTAGCTAAAATTTGCTAAAAATAGCTAAAAATAGCTAAAAAATAGTGAAGTTGTTTTGCAACATTACCGTTTTTTAATTCAGCTATAAAACAACTCTTGAGAAAATAAATTGAAAAACTTGCATGGAAATAGGAAGCGGGCAGATCCAATTTCGCCATTCTTTCCACCTATTTTTTCTATTTTTCATCAAATAGCGTAGGGGGTAGATCCAAATCTACCCCCTATGGTAAACTGCGCTTTTTTGTTTTCAGAGTCAGTTCTACCCCTTTTCTACATCAAACAATTTGATGAACAGTAGTATCTTCGTTGAATTTTATTTGAAAAGAAAAGAAGTAAGAAATACTTGACCCCCCTCCCCCTTGGATGCAGAGTCCTTATTTATACTTGAGGGAGGATACACCCATGAATAGATTTCTTGAAGACATTTTCTTA
This sequence comes from Artemia sinica, assembly GCA_027921565.1. NCBI lineage: Eukaryota > Metazoa > Arthropoda > Branchiopoda > Anostraca > Artemiidae > Artemia > Artemia sinica. The sequence continues at coordinate 45,224,265 of CM051274.1, forward strand.
GTCCACCATCGGCTTTAAGATGCGGACGCACGCATTTAGCTTTTTCTTATTTTGAACTTGGTTTCCCCAGCAGTTCTGATAGAAAATGTATTGAAGAAAGTTCTTTAATGGATTATTTTCGTCTGATCTTAGAAAAATTTAACTAGTTTTCCGGATTATAGAAGTCCTGTGAAAAGTTAAGATACTAAACTGTCATAAAAGGCTTCGAATGGTAAGTACGAATTTTTAGTATTATTTTTAAGGTTGTTACACAACTATACACTTACTGAAGAATTTTCAGCTTTAAATGTCGATCAACAACGATATGACTATATAAGTATGACAATATATATAGTATGACTATACTATAGTATGACTATATGGTATGACTATATGACTATAGTCATATATAGTATGACTATTTATATGTATAAATATATATATATACAGGTATAAACACCTATATGACTATTTTTGAACAAAAAGAAAGGCGAGATTGATTAGAGATATTTTTAAAGACAGAAAGAAGAACTGAAGAGAAGATACTAAAAGATAACTTTCCATAGATGAAGAAAAGGTCAACTTATTTTCTACTTTTTAAAGTGGAACTAATTTTTTTTTTATTTGCTGTTTTTCTTCTAAAGTCTTAGTTTTATCATCTATTGTATTTTAGTTATTAAAATATTTTGATTGCTTTATCAGTAAAGATGAATGCATAGATAAGATAGCAGAGACAATGCTAAGAGAGAAAAAACGGGTTTAGTTTAAATAGAGAAGGGGAACAAAACAAAAGATGAAAAAAAATTAAATAATAAAAAAATCCAAATATTTTGACTCCACGTCCAGGAGCCTTTTTCAAAAACGAAAAAAAATATGAAAAAAGAAACTGTTTTTTTAAAAATAAAATCGTCTAAAGAAAACGACAACTAACACACAAGAGAAAAAAAAGAAGAACAAAAAACAAGCAAATAAATACAATCCACATTTAAAAAACTTCCAGAACTTTAAAGAAATTATTTAGAAATAATGCGCATAAAAAATATATTTTGATTTTTCTTTTTGCTGTTTCACAGTGTCTTTCAACGGATGTGAATTTGATAACCTTCAGTTAAACAATCCAAGCAGGGCTCTCCAATAATGAAAAGAAAAAGAAATTAAGTTGTGGTCAACTTTGTAAATGCGGGACTAGTTTTGTTTCTTTTGTCCAAATCCTCTTATTAAAATGCCCTATTTTACTTTATTATTCTATTTGGCTGATAAAGTATTTTAATTTTTCTGATTTTAAAGAAAAGAGACGACATGGTAGAAAAATAACCTAAAAATATTTATATTGTTTCTGCTTCTTAACAGTGTGTTTTGACGGAGGTGTGTCAGATAGCTTTTCAGCTTAATAGTTTTGAAAATATCAATTAGCAGGCTTTTGATACACAAACATTCGTAAGTGAGTATTTACGCATTCTTGTTTAATCTGCAGAAGCTATTTTGATTTCCGGATGTAAAAATGATTTTCTTTTCTGAAATATTGTGATGGAAGTGTTATGAAAAGATTCCATGGGATAATCATTCATTAATTTAGTTACTTAATTCATTAATAATTATTAATGAAAAAGTAGAAATTAAATACTGATTGCTATAATAATGGAAACTGTTTGCTCTAATAATAGTAATATTGTTCAAAATCGGTGGCAACACCATTCAGCTGAATCCCCATGTAACTCAACCCTCGTTCAGCTCAATATATTTGCAACTCAACCCAATTCAACTTAACCCTCATTCAACTTAATCCCCTTGTAGTTCAACGCTAGTGCAATTCAACCCCCTGCAATTTAATCTTCATATTTAACTTCATTTCAATATTCGATATTTCAATATTCAAAATTTCAATATTCATTTCAATATTCATATTCATATTTAATAAATAATCCTCATGCAACTCTACCCCACTTAAACTAAGCCTGTTTGACTCAAACCCCTTTGAATCAACCCCATTTAGCCTAGAGAATGTTTTAGGGAAGGATGGAGAAGACACGTGTCCTTTTCGGCCAACCTTCTAAGGCTGAACGGAAAGAAGATCGGTTATAATCATTCTGTAATTTTTGATTTTTTTTTTTTTATTATTATTATTAAAATAAAGTAAAGGGCACAGTTGGCAGTAAGTATAAGCAAATTGAATCCAAAATTTTCATTTTTCCAATATCTTCATCACCATTCCTTGAACATAAAAGTAACTAATTCTAGTTTTTTTGTGACTTTTTGCATTCAAACCTGTTCGTATTTTACAGGATGTAGAGATAGTTAATAATTTTGCAGAGGCTAAAGTAAGAAAATTTAGATTCAAATAAATGGAAGGTTGTGTTAAAATTTGGCTTGAAAGTTTTTGAGAGATAGAGGGGGGGGGAGGATAATCAAGATTTTTCCCTGGGCGCAAAAGAGAGCGGAACTCCCACTGATTTATCCTAAACCTCCTCAAATCAACAATACAACTAGAAAATGTAATTTTTTCGTAGCTCCAAAAGTCAAGCTGAAAGATCCTAGAGAGCCGGGTATAAAACTTATGTTTTTCATTTGTCCCTTGGTACTTGGTACCTTGGTACTTGGTACCTTGGTACCAAGTTACTTGGTACCTTGGTACAATTAGTACCCTAACCGGGTACTAATTGAAGAGCTCATAGTTTTCGATAAAGCCAAAAACACGCTTTACTGGGCCATGATTTCGGTAATTCACCTATTCCAGAAATATTTTTTAAATTCGGTGAAGGTCTGGGGTTAGCCAGATGGATAATATAAGTCAGAAACTGTGAACAAAGTTAGGATAAATTTTGAGCTTCTTCTCAACGCTAGTTCAAGCTTATTCTTAGGCCTTGGACTGAGCTGAGATGAACAAGACTTGATTTAAGTGGGGGTTGAGTTCATGAGTGTTGAGTTAAACGGGGTTTGAGTTAAAAAGAGTTTTAATAAAACGAGGGTTCAGTTAATTGGGATTGAGTTGTAAGAGGGCTGAGTTGCCAGGGGGTTGAGTTAAACGGGGGTTCAGTTGTGCAAGGGTTCAGCTACATAAGGGTTCAATTACACGCTCACAACTCTCCCTAGACAGGCTGAAATTTTGACTGATAGTTTCTTCGTTGAGACTTAGAAAACATTCACTAAAATCGATTCTTCGGTACCCGGGCACATACTATCTTAGATATAAGATCTATGTAGCAATTTGTTTATTTCTGTACTATTCAAGAAATAAAAATGAAATAGATGGCATTGAAATACCTCACTGTATATGAGGTAATTCTAGGATTATTACTAGTTAATTTTAGTAAACTAAGCACAGAGATTGAGAAGTACTAGCAAAGTGGTCGACGTGGTGGACTTTCAATCTTCTGTTCTTAAAGGCAGGAGTTCGGGTCCTGGTGTCACTAAATATTTGGCTTGAAAGGAGGGTGGGGCAGCGATGTAACTTTGTAAGCTTAGTCACAGTTAACCCAGCTCCAAATGGATAGCTTGATCAATCTGGAGGAAAACCATGGGACGTGTCAGATAATTCACCCTCAACCACGCATTACACTCCCGCACGAAAGCAGAGAATCAGGAGATCAGTACCTGCGCTACGTTGACCATTGTCTGCATGCGAAAGGGTTAAAAAATTAAATTAAGGAGAGAGAAGACCGTATTTTACGCCAGCATACCTAGCATTTTCATACCAGGGTAATCACAGGTCATCTGCAGTAACTTATAAAATTTCCTGACGAATCCACATCCCCATTTGTAGATGCCATTGAACATCCTAGGTACCAAAATTAACAAACAGGTGTCCTGACTTGAGACCAAAAGAGGCCTAATCCGGCTGCCAAAGAACCGGCTTTAATTTGATTTAATTTAAATGATTCCAATGAATGCTTCTGGAACATTGTTTTTGCTCCCTATGAAACTGTGAGGATGACATGAAATTACTATGTTTACATGTTCAGATTTCCAATACACTTAACTGTCTTTCTTTTCAATCAACCAAAGTCCAACTGAGGCAAAACAAGTCATATCCAGTTTGACCAGTCTGAACGTCCTAGAATTTAAAAAAAATTACTAACCTGAACAGCTAAGTAATAAAATTACAGTGGTAATAATTATGATGATAAGATAGTGTTGCCAAATTTGATGACAGTTATTATGACAAATATGCCTATTGTTTTAGGTAGGGTTGTATCTTAAAAGCGAATTGAGCCGTATTAACAATATTCAGCATTCTGTTGTATTAGGTTGTATTGCCAAGTTTGACTATTCTAAATAGCAGAACAGAATAAAAAAGTTATGATTATGATAGTTAGAATGATAAGATTATGAGAAAAATGTTCTGAGAAATATTTTGACAAATGTGCCAACTTTTTTTGTAGAACCATATCTTAAAAGCGAATTCAGTTGTATTGACAATGTTCAGTATTCTATTTTATTTAGTTTTATTTTCACGTTTGAAAATTTTAAACAGTAGAATAGAGAAATGATATTGTAGTGATGACAATTAGGATGACAAAAAATGTGCTGATAAATATGATTAAAAACAAACTCATTCTTTTAGCAGGACTATTTCTTAAAAGTGGATTCAGTTGTCTTGACAGTATTCAATAGTCTATTGCATTAAGCTGCATTGTCAAATTTGAATATTTTTAAAAGTAGAATAGAGTAATGAGATTACAATGATGAAAGTTAAGATGATGAAGCTATGATGAAAAATATGCTGATGAACATGATGAAAAATATACCGGTTATTTCTAGAATGATTTCTTAAAATCCGATTGAGTTGTATTGACTGTATTCAGCCTCATGTTCAGTTGTTGAAATTTTACTATTCTGAAGAAAAGAACAGAGCAATAAAGTTACAATGATGATAATTTGGACGATAAGATTACTATACCAAATTTATTGACAAATTTTATGATTAAAGTGCTGGGAACAAGTAGCTGATTTCGGGAACTGATTTCCAAATCAGTGCCGATTTTAAAAAGAGATCGGTGTCGATTTGAGCTTTAAAAATTTTCTAGTTTTCGGCGCCGATTCAGAAAATCAGTGCCGATTTTCATCATGGTCATCACAAAAAATAGGACTAAAAATAAATAGTCCGCCAGAAATTTATGTTGTAAAAGACCCCACTACTGAGCTGAGAGTTAAACTGAGAACTAGGCTGAGATCAATCATGCACCTATTTATAAACTCCAGTTGACTATTTGTGTCCATGATTTTTTTTGTTTTGAAAATCTCGCGCAAAAAATTTTTCTTTCAACAAATTTTTCTTACCACTATTGTTTGTCCACTGATGCTGAAATGGGTTCCCGAAATCAGCTACGTGTGCCGAGCCCTTAATATGCAATTTTTTTAAGCTGGTCCTAAGCAAAGTTAGTTCTATAGCATTAAATGCTGCCGTGCCTAAAACCAGTTTATCTGTTAACTGTTTATCTTAGTCAGTTTAACTGTTAACTAAGTTTATCTTAATTGTTTTTGGACAGTGATTATTGTGGTTTTAAAACTTATCCCTTATGCACTAGATTAAAAAAAAAAAAAAAAATCTACCCTGACATTACTCTGAAAAAGAGAATACCAGAATGATCATGGGTGCGTTAATTTTGGGCAATAAGTGCATTTGAACTCGTGAAACTGGACTTGACATTTTTGGCAAACATAACCTATACTTGGTTAAAAAAAAGCCTTTTGCGTTTATTGTTATTATGTACACCAAAGTAGAAGCATTGAACGACATATGTCTAAATAAAATAACTAAGAAATTAGGCACCAAGACAAAATTATATGTTAAAAGCGTTGTGAAAAAGAAAAACGACCAAAATATATATATATATATATATATATATATATATATATATATATATATATATATATATATATATATATATATATATATATATATATATATATATATATATATATATATATATATATATATATATATATATATATATATATATATATATATATATATATATATATATATATATATATATATATATATATGTTTATATGTAGTGGTGTTAGTACCCTAGTTATGCAGAATTGAGGGTCATAGAAAAAGATGCTGTTGGAAACTTCTCATAAGCGTTAGGACTTTTCATTTGTTTTCACGGCCACCTCATCTATATCTTGCTGAAAAAAGTGAAAATAAATAAAGAAAAAAAAAAAAACTTTGAAACAAAATCCCAAAATCATTTTATATACTAGAATATCGTAGATTTCTAAGTTACTTCTTATCTAATGTATCAACTATGTGTTGTCCGCAAAACTTCAGAATCACGCAATCAGGATTTTTGTGTAACTGTCTTGGAAATCTTTATTTTATCAGATGCCCCTTTCTGACAGACTGAAACTCAGTTTCATTTTTGTGGTCTCTTATAATATTTGATAGTCAGAAAAATTGTCTTTTGATCACTTTCGACACTTCGGGTTTGCTTCTAAACCCAAAATATTGCGCATTTTGACCAAGCCTTACTTTCCCCGTGTTTTATTAAAAAAAAAAAAAAACACGAAAAAGATAACCATAACTTAGGAAATACATAGGAAACTGTGGTGCTATATCAAAGATTGATCCATTTCAAGTCTTTTAGTGAAGAAAGGACCAGAATAAGTAATAATTCAAACCTGATTACCCTTTGCAATCTTAGAATCCAATTTTAGTTTCATTTTACAAGATTCGTTTCTCAGATTTATCTTATTTAAAATTTTTGAATTCAAACTTTTATATTAAAACATCAAATCAATACGAAATGATAAAAGAAATATATGAAATAATAAAATATTGAGGAATAGCGCATGAAAATGATATGGGTATGAAATATAGATAGGATATGATCAATGTTAATGTAAATTGCACTGCAGAAGTATTAAAGAAACATGACAACATCAAATGAACGATTTTATAAGTGAGTAAACCCATTTTGTTTTTATCCAAATGTAATACTTTACCAAAAGGTAGTAAATCAGAGACAACGCTATAGCGTTGTCTATAGTAAAGGCCATACGGCTCCAAGGTTTTATTATTTATTTATTATCATTATTTATTTTTTCCCAGAGGCACTTCATATGGAAGGGGTCGTCGTAAAAACTTCAAAGAGGTCTCGTTCGATTGGAAATCGAGAGTTATAGTGCCCTTTTAAAGGGTAAGAAGTGATTGTAAGGCAATGAACACCCCTTCCACGCCGACCATTTACCCAAACACATCCAATCAAAATTTTGAGATAGCCATTTTGTTCTACGTAGTTGATTTTCATATAAAAATTATGGTTTTGAGGAGGACACTCCCCCACAGCCCTCAGGGCAAGGGTTGTAAGTTATGCCCTGGGGGCATATAAGGTCTTTATAGAAAGCTTTGTCGTAGAAACTTCAAAAAGGACTCATTTGATTGGAAATTCAAAGGGCTAGTGCCCTTTTTAATAGTCGAAAGTGATTGGAGGGCAACTAACCCCCCCCCCTCACGCCCACCTTTCCCCAAACAAATCCAATCAAAATTTTGAGATAGCCATTTTATTCAGCGTGGTTGAAAATTCTTGAAATTAGGTCTTTGAGCATGACAACCCCCCTACACCCCTCGGGGCAAGGGTTGTAAGTCATGCCCTGGGGGCATATAAGGTTTTTATAGAAAGCGTTGTCGTAGAAACTTCGAAAACTTCAGGGCATTTTGTTAAAAATAGTTCAAAGCTCATATAACAAAAACTCCGGTGTCGACACAACCCCCCCAGGGGCCGGGGGTATGCGTTGTAAGTTATGCCCTGGGGGCATATTTAGTTCTTATGGAAGGGATGCTCGTATAAACTACAAAGAGGGATCATTTGATTGGAAAGTGAAAGTTCTAGTTCACGTTTTAAGAGTAAAAAGAGATTGGAGCGTACCTAGTCCTCCCCTTCACACCCTTTTTTTCTCAAACCCATCTGATAAGAACTTTGAGATAGCCATTTTTTTTAAAAAATAGTTCAAAGACCATATAACGAAAACTCCGGGGTTGACACAGCCCCCAGGGCCCGAAGGCTGACGTTGTAAGTCATGCCCTGGGGGAATATATGGTTCTTATGGAAGGGATGCTCGTAATAACTTCAGAGAGGGCTAATTTGATTGTAAATTGAAAGTTCTAGTTCAGTTTTTGAGAGTCAAAAGAGATTGGAGGGCAACTAGCCCCCCTCCCCCACACCCCCTTTTTCCCAAATGCATTCGATAAAAATTTTGAGATAGCCATTAAGTTA
>CM051274.1:45237465-45282465 GCA_027921565.1 Artemia sinica
AAAGGTGGAAGGAATCGAGGGGGAATGGAGGGGGGATTTTGAAGTCCTTGTTTGGAAGCTATTTGTGTCTGTATTTGAAAGCAAAAAAAAGAAAGGAACCTTGTTAAAAATCTTTGATACCAACTAAATTAGGCAGATAGTGGGGAGAGGGTTGGCGAATTTGTCCTCCAATATATTTAAAGTGTATACTATGTTTCCAGATTGTCCTATTATTTTCGAACAACTCATCTTAGTATATTTTCTGTTGAATTTAGTTCCATCCCCCGTCAAAGCAGGTTTACAGGACTTTGGTTGGAAGGGGGGAGGGGGGAGGTGTTCATTCAGGGACGCGAAACTTCAAAAAAGTGCCAAAATGCGAGCTTTTTATGGAAAATATTAGTAATGATAGGAAAAATTGTAAAGATTGTGGTAATCCTAACAGGCTTATACCTGAAGCCTATGGGTGGGGATTGACCTCCTTACCCTTTTTTTGGCAATTTCATTGACAAATTGAAACAAAAAATCTTCCCAGCTTCCCATCCATACATTTAGAAGATATATATATATATATATATATATATATATATATATATATATATATATATATATATATATATATATATATATATATATATATATATATATATATATATATATATATATATATATATATATATATATATATATATATATATATATATATATATATATTTGTATGTACATTGAAAAAAAGAAAAAAATTATTGTCCTACCATATTTTGGGATTCGTATGGAGGCCCCCTCACCAAACGCCTACACTGCGTACCCGCAATAATGCTGGTCTGCCTTTCATGAATATTGTCCAATTTGAGAAGCAGTGTTTCAGAGAATTAAAGACTTCAAATGAGTTCTTTGTGATCACTGCAAGGTATGCAGTTTATGGCCATTTTTAAATATTTATATAACACTGTCAACTTTTTAGAACCAAGACACCGGCTTCTATAGGCTTATTGAGTCTTTTCATTTGATTCTTCCATTTTTTAGTCCTCTTCATTTGGTCATTAAATACGGTTAGCGATTTGTTTCAACGGCCTTTTTTAAATATCAACTGAAAAAAACAAGTTTTTTTTTTAACTGAAAATAAGGAACAACATTAAAACTTAAATATAGTTAAAATTCCTGAAACCACTTTAAATGACGATTCTTCTTCACTTGACAGTTGTTGTTTTTTTACGCGTTTTTAAATTTTTCAGCATTTTTTTTTCAAAACTTTAGATTTCGTTCTTTAATAGTTTGCAGCAGACACTGCAACTGTGATACTACGGCTGTCCTTATGGACAGTCACAGTACCAGATGCCAGTGTACCACAGTGCCAGGTGCCACAGGACAATGCCAGATTGAGTTTAATTGCTTTTACATATATTTCTCCTTTAAGGATTTCCTTGTTTATATTTATATTTTTTTTTTTCTTGTTCGTATACAAAAAAACAATCATAAACTAGACTGGATAAACACTCACCATAATAGTTTGTAGAGATCATTATATTCGAGAAGAAGCAGTGTAGTCTTTTCTTTGTTTGAAATGAGACTATCGTATAAGACTACTAAAGCTGGTCTATTGATTCGAGCTTCTAATTGGTTTTCATACTTATTTAACATCTAGAAGTAGAATCAAATACAATCAGTACATTCTACATTAAATCTAGTGGTAACATTAGTTTCGTCTTTCATAGGCTACATTGACTTCAACTTATTTCATGTAAATCTATTATTTTGTTATACAAATATATCTACATTACTACAAATAACGCACTGTATTATCAAGCCACAAGAGGCCAACACAGCTCCGCACGCTTCTCCTCCATCCCCATCTATTCAGCACTTTCCTCTTTACACCCTCCCAAGAAGTTCCCGTTGCCCTGAAATTTTTCGTTACGACGTCTCCTCCCACCCCATTCAAGAACAACCTGCTTTTCATTCAGCCCTAGAAGGTTGGACGACAAGGACAATCTTTGGTAAAACATCTAGCAAACTCCGTCGCTTCACGGAGCGCCCATACTTCAGAACCATACTTGACCACTGTCATCACTATAGCTTCAAATATTAAAAATTTTGGTTCCTATCTACATTGGCTTACTAATTTACAATTTCATTCAGAGGAAGTCTGGCACAGAGGCAAGAACCCATTTCTACTGCCTTCGCATTTCCGGCAAAGGAGCCCTCAATTTATTTTCAAATAAACATATTATTTTGTTGTACATACATATCTTTATCGGCTTAATAACTTACAAGTTCATTCAGAGGAATTTTGAGGTAGGAACTGATTTGTACAGCATTTGTATTTACGTCAAAGGAGCCTTCGATTTATTTTCAAATGAATATATTGTTTGTTGTACTCATATACGTATATTGATTTAATTGATTAAATATTTATTTAATTGATTTATATTGATTTATATTATATGATTTAAATATTGAATATATTGATTTAATTGATTAAATACGTATATTGATTTAATTGATTAAATTGACTTAATTGATTTATATTGATTTATATTATATGATTTGAATATTGAATATATTGATTTAATTGATTTATATTATATGATTTAAATATTGAATATATTGATTTAATTGATTAAATACGTAAATTAATTTAATTTATTAAATATTGATTTAATTGATTTAATTGATTAAATACGTATATTGATTTAATTGATTAAATATTGATTTAATTGATTTATACTGATTGATTTATATTGATTGATTTATATTGATTTATATTATATGATTTAAATATTGGATATATTGATTTAATTTATTTAATTGATTAAATACATATACTGATTTAATTGATTAAATATTGATTTAATTGATTGATATTGATTGATTTATATTATATGATTTAAATACTGAATATATTGATTTTAATTGATTAAATACGTATATTGATTTAATAGCTTGCAGGTTCATTCAGAGGAATTCTGGTACAGAGGTAGGAATCGATTTCTACAGCCGACGTCTTCCCGTCAAAGAAGTCCTCGAATCTTTTTACAGGGTCCCAAAGAGATTAAGACACCAAAAAAATTAGTTACAGAACTTGAGGTCAAAAGAACACCAAAATGAAAACATCCTTTTTCCATGGACCCATCTTAAATCTATTCATACCTGAAAACCCCTATTTTTTAGGATTTTTTTTTTTCAATTTGTTTAAAAATTATGAAGTTTTTTGAACCGTGTCACATTTTCATCAGTGTTGCCACGTTGAAGCGTGAAAATCAATAAGCGATACTAGTCAAATAAATTAAATAAAAAAAATTAAATAAAAAATTAAATAAATACGTTAAAACTTCAAAAATACCTTCAATTAAATAACGTTCAAAATTAAATAAAAAAAAAAAAAATAAATACTATTAAAAAAAAAATTAAATAGTAAAAAAAAACAAGTTTTTTCAACTGAAAGAAAGTAGCGACATTAGAACTTAAAACGAACAGAAATCATTCTGTATATGAAAGGGGCTGTCCCCTCCTCAACGCCTCGTTCTTTACGCTAAAGTTTGACGCTTTCTCGCAACTCTATTTTTTTAAACAATAAAAAACTTTAGCGTAAAGAGCGAGGCGTTGAGGAGGGGACAGCCCCTTTCATATACGGAATAATTTCTGTTCGTTTTAGGTTTTAAAGTCAGTTAAAAAACTTACTTTCAGTTTAAAAAACTTGTTTTTTTTATTTAATTTCTGAACGTTTTTAATTAATGCAGGTTTTATTTAATATGTGAGTTTTGATTCCTACTTATTCATTTATAATTCTTTTCTTTTGCTTTTTCTTTCTCTTCTTGTGCTTAGCATGTAGTATTTCGATGTAATTTAAGTTTTTTTTTTCATTTTCTCCCTCCTTTTTTTTCCGCTGAGTAAGGTTCCCGGATGTGGGGTTGAAATATTCGGAGTGTGTTTGTTTAATTAAGTGTTTATTTTGTTGTATTTTTTCACTGCTTTATCAAAATTAAAACCCATTTTTCTTGCTTAATTTTCCGTATGCAGGTTTTGATTTTGGCTCATTGAACATGAATAATTAAAACAAAATGTGCATATTAATTTTACTTTTTTTTTTTAGCTAAATAGCTTTCTCTGAAGTTGTTTAATTTTATTTACGAACGTTTTTATTAGTAATAAATATACGTAACTTACGAATTGACTTACGTAACGAACTTCTATGTTCGTGTATTTTTTATTACGTATATTAGGGGGGTTGCCCCCCCCCCCAGTCAATACCTCGCTCTTTACACTAAAGTTCGAATTTTTTTTCCAATTCTTTAAGAATGACCCCTTAATCACAAAGGCCTTTAATTAGAATAAATAGCTCTTATGAAAGTACTAAAAAAAACTTTAGCGTAAAGAGCGAGGTATTGACGAGGGGGCGAACCCAATCACATAAGTAATAGTTTCTGTTCGTTTTAAGTTTTGATGTTGAAAAGTTTTTCAGTTGAAAACTTTTTTTTTATTTAATTGCTGATCGTTTTTTTAAATAATGCTGGGAAATCCGGCACCCCCTTCATAGCAATTTCCCTTCCTCCATGAAAACTTCCTCTATGGAAAGATACTCCCACGTAACCCCGATCCACCCACTCCCCACTACTAGAAAAAATTCCCCCTGAAAACGTCTGTATATTTCCCAATAACCAATACTATATGTTAACATTGGGTAAAGTTCATAACTTTCAGCCCTCCTCCCAGGGACTTCGGGAGATAAAGTCATCCTAAAGGACATAGTTATCATATTTTCAACCATGCTGAACAAAATGGCTATCTCAAAATTTTGATCGGGTGACTTTGGGGATACAATGAGCGTGAGAGGGGGCCTAATTGCCCTCCATTTGTCTTGGTCACTTAAAAAGGGCACTAGAACTTTTAATTTTTGTTTGAATGAGCCCTACCCCAATATTGTAAGACCACTGGGTCGATACGATCACCCACGGAAAAAAAAAAACAAAGACAAAAAAAAAAAAAAAAAAAAACAATCAAACACGAATCCGTGATCTTTCTTCTGGCAAAAAATAAAAAATTCCACATTTTTGCAGATAGGAGCTTGAAACCTCTACAGTAGGGTTCTCTGATATGCTGAATCTGATGGTGTGATTTTCATTAAGGTTATGTAACTTTTAGGAGGTGTTTCCCAATTTTTTCGAAAATCAGGCAAATGTTCTCAGGCACGTAACTTTTGATGGGTAGGACTAAACTTGATGAAAACTTATATACTTGAAATCAGTATCAAAATCTGATTGTTTTTATTCATCTATTGGAATCAAAATCCCGTTTTTGAGAGTTTCGATTACTATTGAGCCGGGTCGCTCCTTACTTACAGTTCGTTACCACGAACTGTTTTAAACAATAAGTATTAATCAATAAATAATAATAATATCAAAAATAAAAAGGATGAAGCTTTCCTTTGAAAGTGTAGTTGCCACTGGGAATTAACGGAATTTAGTGTTTGGAGGTTTTTTGGTCGATTTTTTTTTTTATATCCATGGTGCTTTTTGATGTCCATGGAAAAATTGAAAGGAAGCACAACTTCATGATAGAGACTAAAGAGGTAAACTCTGGCAGAAATTGGGCGGAGAAGGAGTATATGCAGCTGTGTTACCTTCAGGAGGCTTAATACTGCAGTGCATCGTTAGTAGTAGCAGTATTAGTAGTAATAATAGTAGTAGCAGCAGTAGTAGCAGTAGTAGTAGTATTAGTAGTGTTAGTAGTAGTAGTAGTAGTAGCAGTAGTAGTAGTAGAAGTAGCAGTAGTAGTGGTAGGAGTAGCAGTAGTCGCAGTAAGTAGAAGTAAATAAGTTATATTAATTAAGGTCCTGCGTTATAACTATATATAAATTTTTGAGCTCATAAACGTTTTCTATTAGCATTTTGTTGTCATTTCTTTAATGTCATTTTGTTAAACATTTCTCTTTTTCATGGCTACCAAACGATGAATAAAAGAAAGAGTTACCAATATATTTTAGAAGTTAGTTTCTCTACATCCAAATAAGCTTTGAAAGTTTCCTTTTAATTATAGCCAACACACAATGGGGTACCTACTCTCCGTGAATATATTTGAGCACTACTTGTTTTACTAGGCATGGCACACTTTTTGCCTAAAATTGGTATGCTTGCACGACATCACAGTTGTTCGTGCCGCCTATGGCACACATATGTCATGCATGGTAGGCGTCAGTTGAGGAACACAATTTTTTAAAGTTGACAGCTCTCAAGAATATGGATCAATATGAAATTAGTTTAATGGTACAAAACAGTGGTTGTAATGGAGGAAAGGGGGAATATTTCCCCTATATTTAAGCCCCCCCCCTAAGGCTTTGAAAAAACACTAATTTTTAGGAATTTTCATTGAAATGCTCTTTTTGGTATTTTTATTAGAAAAATTAAAAAATAGCTACTTTGCCCCTCTTCCTAGATTTTGAAAACCAACATTTTGCCCCTTCTCTAAATTTTCGTGAATTGACATCACTGGTCCGAAAAGACATCTTTGGATTCTACCATAAAAAAAAAATAATCATAAGAGATGTGAGAGTCAAACTTATGTTCCGTGTTAAGGATATTGCTTCCAATAGATTATGTCCCGTATTTTTTCTATTCTTAAAATTTTACAAGTTTTACATAGTTTTGTCATTTTTTCACAGGATTTATAAATTCATAGTGGCAACTCTGAAACATTTGTTTTAAGGATAGTCAAGAGGCCTTAGGAATACAGATCGATTTGTTCCCCTTGCTCAATGATGTTAACCCTAATTTACTTCCCATGGTTTCCAAGGAATTGTACTACTTGTATCTTAGAATTTAATTACATAGACATAATAATCTCAGCGGTTGCTAAGTAATTCAATCTTATGGTGATTACATAGTAAATGTTGACATTTAATATGTAAAAAGACGAGGGAAAGGTTTGAAACATAAAAGATCAGATATCATTAAATAAATCTAGTACATCTATATCTAGTTTTTTTCTAAGTACTACAGGAGATATTGGGACTGGTAGCATATTTGACGGGCCACCCTCCATCACCCGTTGTGAATTTTGAAGTACCATAATTTTTGTAACGTGCGGCACATTTTTGCTAAGCAGCAACTCTTCATGTCACGTAGGGTATACCTCCTGCCAAACTTGACACATTTCCACCGGCAGAAAACCTATGCTGTCATCGTGATACCTCCGACAACACAGCTAAGTTTTTCAGAATACGATTGAGAAAGAGACTTTGCTAATACATAGAATTAACTAGCACTAATTTGACCCAATCAAAATCTCTCGTAAAATTTTTCAGCTAATCAGAAGATTCTATGAAAAATCTGATTGGCTCAAATTAGCATTAGCTAAATCCTGTGTTAAAAAAATCTCATTGTGAACGGCTTTTATTGAAAACTAAATTTTTCGGCATTTTTTTGGGATCAGTACATTGGTCGCAGATAATATTTACTTTTGGGCAGGATATGTTTTGTATAGATATGTTGATATTATATCTATCATCTACTGTCTTTAACTGAGCAAATGTGTATGTATATATGTATATATTTTTTCTTGAAAACGGGCTTATAGTGTATCCCGCCCAACTGGTTTCCGTGGCTTTCCAAAGTGAACAGTCCCTTGAACATATCAAACTTAGAGCGTATTCCAGAATTCAACTTCCATTCAAGATAATTAATTATTTATTACCATTTCTGCTCCAGAAAAATAAATAACATAAAAGTATCAGTAAATGGTTTTACTATAAGTTCAGGAGAAAATATAATCTTAGCCCTTTTTATGTATTTAAGTATAGGTGCTAAAATTATTGCTATCCTCCCTTCTAGACTGAAGGTAGGAAAAAGATTATAATGATATTAAGATGATTGAGCTCTGGAATATTCCCTTCTGAAATAGTGCCACTTGTAATGGAGGGTGTGTCGGTGCTTACCTACAGAACCATATTCTGTATTTTCATTAATTGTCTCAGACTCAGCAGAGATGCACTTTGGGTCAAAGTGAGCCCCTCAATTAAATCTACCATTATTGGGTGGATTACCAACTCGCTAATTGCTTGATTACCAACTAGCTTGAAACATCCCTCGACTACATCACAGGAATCTTTGGTCTGAAGAGTTCTGACTTAAACTGTCTGTCTCTGTTCTATGGGTTTTTACCATTCTGACGACTGAAGCTCTCGCTAAGGCTTTTAACAACTTTTCAAGGCTTGGTGACGATGGTACAGAAGTCTTTAATTTTCCCCTTCGCACAGATAACAACCTGGACTACATTAGACACTATGATTCAAGAGTTCAATTTTTGAAGTTATGGAGCCTTAACGCAACCAAACCATCCAGTCCTGAGGATATTCTGAATGTAGTCCTCAAGGGTTGTAGTAACAAACTAGCTGGCCCTCTGTCATTACTCTTCTAAATCTCAGAATTTTCTGAATCTCCGATAAACCTCTTCTTATTTCTTGGTAAGATTTTTTCAGTTTATTTCCAACAAAACTCTTTGCAGTTCATGGAGTTGAATAGCCCTAGTAGCTATTAAGGATTCCACCACCCACACTCGACACTTAACTGCCTTTATGTCCAACATCAGGAGTTGTTTAACCTCCTGGTATAGGGTTATGATAATAGACTGCTGTCTTTTGATCTCACAAAAGCTTTCAACAGAGTCTAGAATAAGAGTTCAATGAAATAAATCCAAGCCCATGGGATACGTGGTCACCTGCTTGAGGTTATTGAGAACTTTTAAGATATGCCACTTTGTTGCTCACAATACCCTGATCCATGCAACTTTTCTTAAGGACAATGACCATGTAAGACCTTGTCCCTAAAATCAGATTTCTTAGAAACGGAAAAGTGGTTTGATGCCTAGGAGGTTTGATGCCTAGGAGGAGTGGTTTGATTCAATGAAGCTACTAATCAGTCAATCGAAGATATTACTTCAATGTCCCAACTTTATCTTCAAGGATGAAGCTACAAAAAGAGTTGACAATCTCTGTCTTTTCAGGATTCCTTTCTCCTCAGATGTCTTTTGGGATGCACATCTCAATCGGGTCCGACCATTCTTCCAAGAAAGCTGACTGTGAGTCTTCGTTTTATGGAAATGTTATCATTCAGCTCGATCCTCCCTCTTTACAAATCAAGTATTCGGACGGTTTCTCAATAATTTTGCAGGTTTTTTGTAGCACTCCTAAAACCCTATTGTTTCTACTCCGGAGGATCCAAAATAAGGCATAATGTTCAAGTTTTAGTATCAGCTGAGTACCTCTGTAACCTATAAGAAAGAGATTAGATGGGGTGTTATGGGCTGCTCTTTATAAGCACATCTACCACCCTCCTCCGACAAGTCGTCTTTAATTTTACCGTCCTTTGCCAAGCTAATACAGCAAATGCGCAGAAACACGATACGGTCAGATTACCTACTGGATGTGACAACTTGCACTGATTATCTGAAGAACAATTTTTCTAGACGTTACTCCTTCGTTTAGGATGATCTTGCAAGAAAGACTATCCCTAAAAACTTATCTTCTATTGCTTTTACTAGGAAGGTTTACATTCACAGTTTCAAAAAGAAAATCTAGGTAATTTTTTGATTAGTGGCATATGAGGCCCTATGTTTTTTAGTGGTCTGTTTCTATGAAAATTGCCATTAAAAACATATGCACAAATAACTACGAGCCAATATCAATGGTAGAGTACCCATATTGTCAAGAAAGATATTAATTATTTTTTCCCTCAGTGAAATTTTACTAAAACTTAAGGTTAAGCAATATAAGGTATTTTGGGTCGGCAGACCAAACATAAATTTGAGATTTTTGACCAAACATAAAAATAGACGTCAAGGGTTTTTTTTCTGAGACTTTGTAAGACCACAAACATGACGAAATCTTACTGAGACACAGGTGAGTTTAGTATAATAGCTTGGAAAAATCAAGAAATGTGCAAACGCTAGAGCACAAGATTCCCTTTCAGTTAGGATCCTTTTAGCAGAAATTAGAATTCATTTGCCAAATTTCTTCATTCATCCAATATCTCCTTCATATATTGCAGCCGGAAAGATGGTCTGTGAAAAATATGCCTATTTTGTATAGGAGTTTTATGGAGGTGTTATGGTTTTATGGAGCAGGTTCGTGCACGGCTGTTTGGGTCTCAGGTAGTTAGATGCTGTGCTGAGTTGCTAGTAGTAGTAGTAGCACTATATAGTTGTTCTGATTATTTTCGTTATAGTGAAACTTACTGGATGCTATAGATTGGGAACAAACCTACCCAGGTGTTTCCACATCTGCTTTTTTTTTTTTTTTTTTTTTTTTAATCGCATCTTTCAAACAGTTCGTGGTAACGAACTGCAAGTAAGGAGTGACCCGGCTCAATAGTAACTGAAACTCTAAAAAACGGATACATCAAAATAATGAGATTTTTATGCTGATTTCAAATATATAAGTTTCATGAAGTTTAGTCTTACCCATCCAAACTTACGCGCCTGAGAAAATATACATTATTTTCGAAAAAGGGGGAAACAACCCCTAAAAGTCATAGAACTTTAATGAAAATCACACCATCAGATTCAGCATATCCAAGAACCCAACTATAGAAGTTTCAAGCTCCTATCTGCAAAAATGTGGAATTTTGTATTTTTTGCCAGAAGAGAGATCACGGATACGTGTTTATTTTTTTTATTTATTTTTTTTTCCAGGGGTGATCGTATCGATCCTTTAGTCCTATAATATCGTGAGAGGGCTCATTCGAACTGACATTAAACGTTCTAGTGCCCTTTCTAAGTGACCAAAAAAACTGGAGGGCGAATTGGCCCCCTCCCACGCTCTTTTTTTTCCCTAAGTCACCCAATCAAAATTTTGAGACAGCCATTTTGTTCAACATAGTCGAAAATTTAATTAATATGTCTTTGAGGATGACTTAATCCCCCAAAGTTCCTGGGGGAAGGGCTGCAAATTATAAACTTTGCCCATTGTTTACATATAGTTTTGGTTATTGGGAAGTATACAGACGTTTTCAGGAGGAATTTTTTTCTGGTGGGGGGGAGGGGGTCAGATTAGGGGTTACACGGGAAAATCTTTCCATGGAGGCTGTTTCCTTGGGGGAAGGGACATCCCTATGAAGGGGGCGCCGGATTTCCCAGCATTATTTAAAAACCGATACGAAATTAAATAAAAAAAACAAGTTTTTTTTCAACTGAAAGTAAGGAGCAACATTAAAACTTAAAACGAACAGAAATGATTATATATATGAGGGGGTTTGCCCCCTAGTCAATACCTCCCTCTTTACGCTAAAGTATTTTTTAGTACTTTTAGAAGAGCTATCTATTCTAATTAACCGGCCTTTGTGATTCATGGGTTTGTGATTCGAACAAAATTCGAAGTTTAGCGTAAAGAACGAGGTATTGACTAGGGGGGGCGAACTCCCTAATATACGTAATAAAAACATACGAACATAGAAATTCGTTACGTAAGTTAATTCGTAAGTTACGTCAGAACAAAATTTCCAGAAAGCCATTTAGCCAAAAAAAGGAAAATTAATATGTGAATTTTGTTTTAATTATTCATGTACGGTGAGCCAAAATCAAATCTGCATTAATTCAAAAACGTTCAGGAATTAAATAAAAAAACACGTCTTTTTAACTGAAAGTAAGGAGCGACATTAAACTTAAAAAGAACAGAAATTATTCCGTATATGAAAGGGGTTTGTCCCCTCCTCAACGCCTCGCTCTTTACGCTAAAGTTTGATTCTGTCTTACAACTTAATCTTTTAAAACAATAAAAAACTTTAGCGTAAAGAGCGAGGCATTGAGGAGGGGACAACCCCTTTCATATACGGAAAAATCTCTGTTGGTTTTAAGTTTTAATGTCGCTCCTTACTTTCAGTTAAAAAAAACTTTTTTTTTATTAAATCAAATATAGATAAATAGAATCCCTAAAGAAAATAATATTAACAATGAACCAATATTACAAAATGTCTGATTTAAGTAAAGAGTAACATTAAAACTTAAAACGATTAGGAATTATCCTAAAAATAAGAGGGGTATATGCTTAAGTGGATTTCCTTTCTCTGTGCTTGAAGAATGGATACTCTGGCACCAGAGCAATGTGATAAAAATTGTCAAAATTGAAAAATTTCAGCACGCTGCTTCGAGAAAACAAAATCTCTTTTTATTCACACTTGCTTAAATAATCACTGTTCAGAGTTTCAGAAGTTTAAAAATAAGTTTATTTGAAAATAAACTACTCATGAGTACCAGTTAGATATGCATACTGAGACATGCAAGAAATACATACTTTACTTTCAGTAAAGCCTTGGTCAAACTTCGGCATAAAGAAAGAGGCAATAAAGGCTCAGGTTAAATTGGATCCAGTTTTAATGTCACTCTTTACTTACATTTGATTTTTTTTTTTTTAATTGATTTAAGAAGTTCAAACGATAAATCGCAAACATATGGAACAGGCATGATGACACTTAATTATTTTTTTTTTTTGAATTTGCAGTTCACAACACTATATCACGTGCCAAATATTTATCTATGCCCATTAATAAGATCCCGCAAAATTGTGTCGGTTCACCTTTTTTATCTGTTATTATTTCACAGTCTACTTACTCTATGGTATATCTGTCTTTCATAACAAAATAATACTAGACTATTGTATTTATTTTACATTGTTTGACAACAAATGTTTTCAAAAGTCTTAAAGTACTAAGCTCATTAAAAATGAAACTTTTTTTTGCTCCCTGGCCTCATATTATGTTTATTCATACTTGGAAACAACGGTTTTTGATTGCTCCAAAATCAAAAAGTTCTTAATGTAGCAACACATTTTCGTCAGTGTTTCTACGTTGACTTGTGAAAATATTTGCGAAATTGATTAATTAATTAATTAATTAGCTAAATTTCGTAACACATTTCGTCCGTAAAAATTCGAACATTAACCTTTTTTTAATTGATTTAATTGATTTAATTTAAATTTAAATTCAAATTTAAATTAAAATTTAATCTAACTAATTGATAATTTTGAGAAAAAAAGCACCTTCTTAAGCCGTCTGGTGCAATATGTTTTTAGATTTTTTTTGCTTATTTTATACCCACATTTTTTTTTAATTTGGCACCCACTACACGTTTTCTTACGTTTTTCCCCATGTGGTGAAGAGCAGAAAACCCTTTGCGCATAACTTCACCGGAACTCACGAAAAAACCTTTTTAGTTTTCATTACTGTTGAGAAAATGCCTTTTCATTAAAAATTTAGTCTTAGATTTTTCCAAAATTTGAGATATGTCGTTATGTAAGTATCTACTTAACCTATTCAAAGAAACAGATTTTATCTTCACTGCATCTCGTACTTCGGCTGAGTTCATGAAAAAATTTAGTAGCGAATAGTAGATAGTTAAACATATTCATCGCGCGAAAATAAACACATAAACGCCAAAAACACTAAAAATCTCTTCTCCCAGGTAATTTGTGTATCCCAACAAGGCCATACCCAGGAGTTTTTTCGGAGGGGGTTTTACTCAAAGATTTTTTTTCGGGGGGGGGGGGGGGGGGGTATTTACACAAAAAATTCAAAAAATGCATACAAAATTTGTTTATATCCATTTTCGTTACGTTTCTACAAGTCAAACAACATTTTTTCGGGGGGAGGGGGGAGGCAAAATCCCCCTAACCCCCCTCTGGGTACGGCCTTGTATCCCAATCAAAACCATGAAGAGGCAGCTTCCAAGGGCGGATCCAGGTTTTTTTTCGGGGGGGGGTTTACTAATTTTTGACTTTTTCGGGGGGGGGGTTTACTAATTTTTGACTCAGTTTTCGAATAATTTTACTGATGTTTACCTAGGTTTTACTACTTTTTGACTTATTTTCGACTCGTTCAAAAATTTCGGGAAGGGGGGTTCAAACCGGGTAACCCCCCCCCCCCCCCTCCCTGGATACGGCCTTGGCAGCTTCCCATTCTTCTCCGACTGGATGTTGATTTTCTGGAGCTAATTGATTTGGTATCTTGCTAATAAAGAGTTACGATATCTGTTTTTCTATGAAATGTTATTTTTATACGAGAAAACTGCAGATTGTTGAAACATTCTGTGGCATGAAGGTTGACTTGTACGGCACTAGGTATGCCACCCTTGGTACATAGAGAGATGGCATTTCGGAAGTGTGCCAAGTGCTGTGGAACAGGCAGGTTATACAGTATGTGATGGAGAGTAGGAAACCTTTTGCCCATAATTTAGCCAAGTTCACGACAACATCTTTTTAGTTTTCATTTCTGTTAAGAAAATTCACAAAATATAGAATTTTGTTAAATCTTTAACATTCAAATTAAATGTTTTGATATTAAAAACCGTGAAATTAATACTTAAGGGTTTGATTTAAATTACTTTTTTTTATTAATAATTATTATTTTTTATATTTAATATCAATATATGTTTTCAATATTTGAGAATATTAAATTGTTTCAAAGTAACCACAGTTAAAGAGCCTTTAAATCTTTGTTCTGTCACTGTAAAACATATTGTTTTTCAATTACTGAGATAGGACACTTGGCCGGAAATTAAATTATTTTATTGGCACATTGCCAAAGAAATAAAAGGTGTCCCTGCTTAAAGAGGAGACAGTGTTGGCGTTAACAAATTTTCGGCGCCAGTAATCACGTTAGAGCTCCGAATCTGAGGTCTATGTCAAGGGAAACAGTCTAAAGGCAAAATTTTAGTTAAGATATAAAAAAGTTTTAACTTAATTCTATATGGTTTTTTTTTTTAGTAGGGATGAATTAGTTCAGACCTATCAATCCTATCCTTTCCTCTTTCAGTGCCGTCTGATCGGATTGAAATTTATTTGATGATATTCCCTAGGTTGAAGGAATTCAGGAGTTAGAGAATCAAGTATTAGATCAAATCATTCGGGATCCAAGACTATGTCAATTATAATAACTAATAAACTAATAGCCCTCCCCCTAAAAAAAACACAGCAATCGCTTATGAAATTAAATGTAGAAATCACTAACAAAAAATATATCTTAAAGGTTAAAGAATACCAGCAAAAGTACTCTTTCAACGTTCACAAATTAAAATCTCCAAACAGTTCTTTTACAGAATGCTCTGTTCAAGTTTTGTCACAGGAGATGCTACCCTGTAACCTTTTTTCTTCTCTTATGGGATACTCCTCTTTTTCAATGACCATTTGCAGAACCTTAACGCTTGGAGAAACAAAGTAAACAATAGGGCCGTTCTTTTACTCATCTATGTGCTAAGATCTTACATCTTTTGACAAAGAAGACTTAAAAGTGAAATCTTAGCACTAAGATCTTGCATCTTATAGCGTTCTTTTGCAAACATCTTTCATCATTCTGCTCTGATCAGTGGTCAAAGAACAATGATGAGTATATCATCAAAGTTCTCTCATCATTGCTTCATGTGGCAGAAGGATGGCGTCCTTCACACTTTTTTTGCTAACATCAGTGAGCTGTAAGATCTTAGAACAAAGACGAGTTAAAAGAACGCAAAACTTTAAAGAAAGATGTGAGATCTTAGATGTAAGATCTTAGTGCAAACGAATGAGCATAATATTATCATCTCTCCTTGAATTTTGTTAAGGAACAGTGCTACTGCTTTCATTTTTTTTAACAGTTGGAAGCTTGGTAGCGGTAAAAGATTTTGCCGTTTGTAAGATTTCCAGTAAATTTCTTAATAAGATATATATCTTATTTTTAGGAAACAAATGACAAGACGAAACGTAAATCTCTGAACTCCAAAGTCTGATTCATGGAATCCCAATTTCCAAATACACTTGAGCTTTTAAAATAAATATAATATAAAAAAAGAAAATAGTAATATTCTAATCATTTTTATTCAATTTTTTAATTAAAGTTAATGTTTTTAGTAAGAAATATAACAACAGAAAATATAGCAATAATAATATAATAATATAGGAAATATAATAAGAATATTAAATATAATAAATAGAAAGCAAAACAGCGAGTGTCTGGGTTGTACTCCTTACCTATATCTACATTAATATTATTTCAATTATTTTTTTTTACCTTTTAACTAAAAATATAATAATGGAAAATATAACAATAATAATATAATAATATAGGAATTACAATAATAATATTGAATATAATAAATAGAAAGTAAATAGCGAGAGTCTGGGTTGTATTTCTTATTTATTTCTATATATATTTAAAAGCCGTTTTTTTCCACAAAACAGGGCTTTCAAAGAAAAGTAGAGAGCTCCACTAAGCCAAAAATGAGTAGAAATAAGGCAGATAACCTTCCAAGCGTAAAACTACCACAAATCACCATCAATAAATAAATGAAACTAAAAACTAAAAAAAATTACAAATAGATAAACGATAATAAAAAGCAATAAATAAAGAAAATAGGAAGAGTCTGGGTTGTATTTCTTACCTATTTCTATAGTAACAATATTTTAATTAATTTTTTTTTTAATGAAAAATATAATAATAGAAAATATACCAATAACAATATTAAATATAATAAATAGAAAATAAATAGCGAGAGTCTGGATTGTATTCCTTATCTATTTCTATATATATATTTAAAAACCCTTTTCCACAAAACGAGGCTTTCAAAGAAAAGTAGAGAACTTCACTAAGCCAAAAATGAGCAGAAATAAAGCAGATAACCTTCCAAGCGTAAAACTGCCACAAATCCCTATCAATAAATAAATGAAACTAAAAACGAAAGAAATTACAATAAATAAACGAGTTAAACTCAAAACAAGCAAAAATTGACATGAGAAGGGCTGACAACCCCCATGTCTTCTGGAGACCAAAACATATTTTGCACTTTAATGAAAAAAAAAATAAATGACCGTGGATTGTCAGTTTAATATACATAGAACTATATTTATTCTTTAAGGTTTCATGATGATGAAGTTTAATGATCAAATTAAAAAAAAGTGAAAATTTTTAAAATCGATTTTGGTTTGGAAAATCGATTCGGAAAATATGATTCAGCTTCCTAATAATATTTCGTGGTGCATGCTGTCAAATGTTTTGGTTATTTCTAGACTCATAGCTCCTTGTAAAAAGACCTATATCTAGAATTCTGTTAAAACCTTATCATAGGGATGTCAGGGTGTCTTTGGGTGAGTAGCCAGCCCAAAGCCCAAATTACGGGAATTGAAGAAGTCTTTAGAATCTAAGCACTGGTAACGCTGGGTTTTTATTAACATTTCAAAACTTATTGAGCTAACTGGTATAATTGAGACAGGTCTCTAATTTGCTTGTTCATTGAGAGATCCACTTACCTTACTTTTACCTATATATTTACCTTACCTATATATTAACCTTACCTTTTTTAACCTTCTTGGGAAAAACTGTGATTACCGTCTATTTACGTAAACACAAAAAAGGTATAGGCCAAGCAAAGATCGTTACTGCAAATTTCAGTGTTTTAGTGCACACTGGAAGCATGAAACTTGAAGCAGGAGGTCCCCCGTAAATTTTTCCCAGTTAAGGTCGATCTCACTTGGTGTTACGGAAGTTACATCCAAAGATTTCAGCGCTTTGTGCCAAAGTTATTTTGGCAGGATTTTTGCATGATTTTTCCCGGTGGAAATAGCAGTAGTCTGGTGAATCTTTGCAAAAGAAAAGTGCTTAAAGGATTTGGCATCCTGCATATGTTTAGTAATTTATTCGTCATCTAGGATCAATTTCACGGATTTAGAGGTGGACCATAGAACTGAGCTTATAATTTGCCAGAACTTACGATAATTTTTGCCACTTTCTGTCAGCTTTTGTCGCAGGTAGCTACATTTGGCTGTTCGTGACACATTCCGAAGGATCTTCCAAATAAATTCCAGAATACCATTCGTCATCCAGCGGCTGAATAGCAGTTCTCTTTGCTGTTTGTTAGTTTTTGGCTTTGCTACCCAATATATTCTGTATATGTTCGAGAAGGTCGGGTGAATAAATTTCAATGCTTTGACAAGATCTTGAAAACGCACTAAGTTACCCCCGTTTGACTTTCCAAAGTTGGTCGTTTTATTAACATAGACCAGAATAAAATTTGTCGCCCAGTGGCTAATCACCTGTTCTTACCGTTTATTAACTCAAGGATGTCTTACACAACATATTCTCTAAATGTCCAAGAAGATCGAACGAAACAATTCAAATGCTTTGCCAGGATCTTGAACATGTATTAAATTATCTCAGTTTTACTTCCCAAAATCGGTCTTTTTTTACTGACATAGGACAGATAACAATTAGTCATCCATCGAAAAATTGGCTATTCTTTTTACTACTTGGTAGCTCGTGGCTCCCTTGCACATCATCTTCTGTAAAAGTCCAACAAGTTCGAGTGAAACAATTCATTTACATCGCTTGGATCATGAATCTGTTATAAAGTATCCTGTTTTAATTTTCCAAAATTGGTTCTTTCTTATTGACAAAAGCCAGATGACCATTCATCATTCAGTGGCTGATTGGCTAGTCTTTCTGCTATTTGTTACCTCGGCGCTTTCTTACGCAGCATCTCTCAATCTGTCCATCAAATGTCTGGAAGGTCGAGCAAAACAATCAAATCTTACTCTAGGATCTTGAATCTGCTTTAAGTTATCTCAATTTGATTTCTCTAGTTCTTCTTTTAAATTCTTCAAGTATATTCTGTTAATTATGTGGCTCCCTTATAATTAATCATTAAAAATCATCATATGGCTCCCTCTCACAACATTTTCTGTACAAGTCCAAGAAGCTCGAGTGAAACAATTCATCTACGTCACAAGGATTAAGGTATCCTGTTGTAATTTTCCAAAATTGGTTCTTTTTTTATTGACATAGGCCAGAAGACCTTTAATCATTCAGTGGCTGATTGGCTGTTCTTTTAACTATTTGTTACCTCAGTGCTTTCTTACATAACTTCTGTCAATCTGTCCATCAAATACCCCGAAGTGAGTGAAACAACGAAATTCTTCTGTAGGATCTTGAGTCTGCTTTACGTTTCCTCAGTTCGAGATATCTAGTTCTTCTTTTAAAATCTTCAAGTATCTTCTGTTAACCATATTTTGTCTAAAATGGCAATAAACCTCAAAGGTAATATAACTTATAAGCATACTATCTAAATCGTAATTTTTTGTTACAGCTTATTTGGTTTTCTTAGAACGGTGCTAAGATGATATATTGTTCCAAGAAATTGATTTTGTTTCTTCAGTCAAAATTTCTTTCGGTGCTCCTTATAGCTTTTATAACTTTCAAGCTTCTAAGAAATCTTTAGAACACACTATAAAAGAAATAAAAGTTCAAAACTCTTCAGTATGGATAAATGGAAAGATAGTGTTGAGAAGGGTAGTCTAAATGTATGAATTCAAAATCATTATAATAATATTGTCATAACAATAATATAAAGTAACATTACATAGTATTAATTAATACTACTACTACTACTACTACTACTGCTAACAACTCACCGCAGCACCAAGCCACCTGAGGCCAACACAGCTACGAACGCTTCTCCTCCATCCCAATCTATTCAAAGCCTCCCTCTTTAGACCCTGCCAGGAAGTTCCCATTTCCATTAAATCTTCCTTTTTGACATCCTCCAACCCCAGACGAAGACGATATGCCTTTCTTTTAGCCCTAGACGGTTGGCCGAAAAGGAAAAATCTTAGGCAATCTGTCATCCTTCCTCTGCAGGACGTGTCCTAGCCATCTCAACCATTCTTTCATTATAGCCCTAGAAAGCGGGATTGAACCGCATTTTTCGTACAGCCTACTGTTTGAAATACGGTTAGTCAGCCGGGTACCCAGAACAATCCGTAGGCAATTTCCCTGGAAAAGGTCTAGTAAATCTTCATCCACTTTTTGGAGCGCCCATGCTTCAGAGCCATATTTGACCCACCGTCATCACTGTAAGTAGAGTAGTACATTATACTTTGCTTACTCTATGTTCCTCCTGTGCTCTTTGCTTACTTTACGTTTCTTGGCTCCTTTCCAGAGCATGTACTTATGGATTTGCTTACTTTATGTTCCTTGGTACCTTTCCAAGCAAAGTGATCAAATAGGCTTGGAAAGCATAATTGTGATTGTATAACGCAACCAGACGGGTTTTAGGGACACTTTCATCATAACATGTTTTTTTTTTAAAAAACCAAAAACTAGAAATTGTCAACCTTTTCAAAGAGAGTGAGTAGAACCTGTCAAAGAGTATGATAAACCTCTAGCTTAAAGGCATCTCATCGAGTTTGATTAAGAACGCAACATGTCTAGAATTGATGCCATATGCTGTTGAATCATTTACCAAAAAAATAACTCTATTCGCAAAAAAATGGGTTTAACATTTGCGAATTGGACTCTATGAAAGATATTAATTAATGCTTGAATAATAGGAGCGTGAATGATTCTAATTAGTGATTGGATCGTATGAAGATAGTTAAACTGAAAAAGGGTTAAACTGATTAGCAGTTAAGATAACCCCGAAAAGCATGTTAACTCATAGCTTATTTATTATAAATTTGGAACAATATCAATCTATGGAAATGGTTAACGATGATGAAATGGTCTTATGACTTGACTAGCTTTACTTCTTCGATGTGTTCTGTATAATACACAAGTGGCGTTTGAACAGTGTTGTCAATTTAAAATAGAGTTTTAACGTTATGGTATACTAAAAAGTCGATACTAAGAGAGATGTAGATGGCAAGAAAAGAATTTTAATAATGGATAGCTTTACTTCTTCGATGTGTTCTGTATAATAAACAAGTGGCGTTTGAACAGTGTTGTCAGTTTAAAATAGAGTGTAACGTTATAGCATACTAAAAAGTTGATACTAAGAGAGATGTAGATGGCAAGAAAAGAATTTTAATAATGAAATTCAGAAGAAACCTTACTTTCGTAGTAAAGGAACATTTAGTATATTTTTTTAATTTATTTTTGTTTAAGAAAATGCCCCATGTTTAAAAAATTTAGCCTTAAATAGTTAAAACTGTGCATACATTCTTCAATTTTAGTTGTATTGCAGAGCTAGTAAAGGAAGATTTAGTATTTTTTCTAATTTAAGTGTTTTCTTAAGAAAATGGCCCATCTTTAACAAATATAGCCAGAGCTAGTTGAAACTGTGCATAAATTCTTGGTTTTTTTGTCGTGTTACTTAGGTAATAAGGAAACATTTGGTATTTTTTTTTTTCCTAATTTTGAGCTTTTTCTTAAGAAAATAACCCATCTTTAAGAAATTTAGCCTTAGCTAGTTAAAACTGTGCATAAATTCTTCAATTTTAGTTGTGCTAAACAGCTAATAAAGGGACATTTATTATTTTTTTTCTAATTTAGTATGTTTTCTTAAGAAAATGACCCATCGTTAACAAACTTAGCCTTAGCTAGTTGAAACTGCGCGTAAATTCTTCATTTTTTGTCGTGTTACTTTCGTAATAAAGGAACATTTAGTATATTTTTAAATTTATTTTTGCTTAAGAAAATGCCCAATCTTTAACAAATTTAGCCTTAACTAGTTAAAACTGTGGATAAATTCTTCAATTTTAGTTGTATTGCCCAGCTAGTAAAGCAACATTTAGTATTTTTTCTAATTTAACTGTTTCTTAAGGAAATGGCCCATCTTTAACAAACTTAGCCTTAGCTAGTTGAAACTGCGCGTACAAAATCCGAAAAAATTCAACTCTTATGTTGGTGAATATGCGAGATTGAGATCTCCAGAGATGATTGCACTCAAAGAGAATGCCAACATAAAAAATAATTGTTGATATTAGAGGACAACTCCTTCCTACTGTTGCAGGTGACACATTACCTACTGATACATCCTATCGTCAGCTTTCGGGTATTAGCATTCAACGGAAGATCAAAAAATGAAAGACCTACTCTTCTACTAATATCATAAACCATATCTTGTCTACGTGCTAAAACTGTTACCTGAGTAAAAATAATGTGATAATAGACAGTGAAGTTGCCAGAAAAATGAAAAGGGCAATGGCAGAAAATATCACAATGGAATGTAAAGATGAATCGATGAAAAACAAAGTACCAGCAAACGTTACTGCCATTGATCAAACAGTCAATGAACCAAATAATACCAAAGACGAAAAGCATATTGAGCCTGTCGATGATACGCCTGTAAAAGTTGTGTATGACTCAAAATGGAATAATGACTATTCTACTGACTACGAACTAAGAGAAGACAATAGCTACAATATCAAGAGAGAACATGGTGAACTATTTTATGGAACAGATTCAAAATTTCCAAAAGTTGATCATTGATATTAATAATGTATCATAATATATTTTTGTATTAATATTCTACATAGCATTATTTCATTAAAAATATATTATGCATTACATTGATATTGTGTTCATTATTTATAGAGTATGCTAGCATATCAAACGTTTAGAATGTCTATTAAAACATCGGAGATGTAAAAAACAGGAATATGCATACATCTATTGTCAGACACAGGGGATAACATTGACAAAATCTAGGTAACAGAATGAATAAATTCTTTATCAACATCCATTGTTGGATATGTCATTATGAAAAAAATTGTAAGTAAGTAAGTAAGTAATTAAGTAACAAACTCTTTCTTGAATTCACCTCTTGGATACACAATACAGAAATTTAATTCAGGAAATTATGAAAAAATTGAACAAATTCTTTGTTAACATTTATTATCGATTGAAGTCGCTTCCTGGACAGGCAATACAGCAATGTCACAAAATCTAAGCATAAGAGTGATTAAATTCTATATCAACATCTTTTTCTCGGATACATAGGAAAAAATTGACAAAATATAAGTGTTAGAGTGAACAAATTTTTTTTTATCAACATCCCTTTGTCAGATACATCGTATAAAATTGACAAAATTTAAATATCAGAATGAATAAATGCTTAAACAACATCCTTTATCGGATATGTCGGATAAAATTGACAAAATCTAAGTATCAGAGTGATTAAATTCTATATCAACATCCTTTTCTCGGATACATAGATTAAAATTGTCAAAATCTAAGTATTAGAATGAATATTTTTTTATCAACATCCTTTGCCAGTTACATCGGATAAAATTGACAAAATCTAAGCGTCAGAGTGAATAAATTCATTGTCAACATCCTTTGTCGGATATGTAGGATAAAATTGATAAAATCTAAGTATCAGAGTGATTAAATTACATATCAACATCATTTTCTCGGATACATGGGATAAAATTGACAAAATCTAAGTATCAGAGTGAAAAAAATGCTTTATCAACATCCTTTAAATGCATTATCAACATCATTTGTCGGATATATCGGATAAAATTGACAAAATCTAAGTATCAGATTGATTAAATTCTATATCAACATCCCTTTCTCGGGTACATGGGATAAAATTGGCAAAATCTAAACATCAGAGTGAATAATTTATTTTTTTATATCAATATCTTTTATCAGTTACAACATTTATAATTAACAAAATATAAATATCAGAATGAATAAATGCTTTTTCAGCATCCTTTGTTGGATATGTTGAATAAAATTGACAAAATCTAAATATCAGAATGAATAAATGCTTTAACAACATCCTTTGTCGGATATGTTGGATAAAATTGACAAAATCTAAGTGTCAGAGTGAATAATTTTTTTATCAACATCCTCTGTCAGATGCATCGGATAAAAATTGACAAAATCTAAGCATCAGATTGAATAAATGCTTTATCAATCAGTATTATTTTTTAATTTATATATATTTTTATTTTATTTTTATAATTAATTTTATTAAAAATTATTTATGACATCATTTTTCGAATATGTCGGATAAAATTGACAAAATCTAAGTACCAGAGTGAATAAATTCCATATCAACATCCCTTTCTCGGATACATGGGATACAATTGACAAAATCTAAGTATCAGAATGAATAAATTAATTATCAACATCCTTTGTCGGATATGTCGGATAAAACTGACAGAACCTAAGTATCAGAGTCATTAAATTCCATATCAACATCACTTTCTCGGATACATGGGATACAATTGACAAAATATAAGTATCAGAGTGAAAAAATGCTTTATCAACATCCTTTAAATGCATTATCAACATCATTTGTCGGCTATATCGGATAAAATTGACAAAATCTAAGTATTCGATTGATTAAATTCTATATCAACATCCCTTTTTCGAATACATGGGATAGACTTGACAAAATCTAAGTATCAGAGTTATTAAATTCTATATCAACATCCCTTTCTAAAGATACATGGGATAAAATTGACAAAATCTAAGTATCAGAGTGAATAAATGCTTTATCAATATCCCTTAAATGCATTATCAACATCACATGTCAGATACATCGGATAAAATTGACAAAATCTAAGTACCAGAAAGAATAAATTCGTTTCCAAAGTTTTTATCGGATACATCAGATAACAGTCATAAAATCCAAGTTCTATTCATTTTGACTTCATGCGTCGTTACGTTGACTTTAGGTTAGACTGGTTATAGATGGCAGCACACCCGCTCAGAAACACAGTCATAGTGAGAGAGATATTCAAAAATTTGAGTTAATTTAGGTTCACTTAGAGTGGTAATGACTTTATCATGTGCACACACTTTCTTCGAATAATTCATTTCACTTCTTTTTTTTTAAATATGGTATCGATGTTCATCCCTCCAATGGGAAAAAAGTATTGATTTAATACTCGTAATAAAAAAAGAAGTGAAAATTAAGTGAAAAAAAGAAGTGAAAATGAATAATTCGAAGAAAGTGTGTGCACATGATAAAGTCATTACCACTCTAAGTGAACCTAAATTAACTCAACTTTTTGAATATCCTTCTCACTATGACTGTGTGTCTGAGCGGGTGTGCTGCCATCCATAACCAGTATAACCTAAATTCAATGTAACGACGCATGAAGTCAAAATGAATAGAACTTGGATTTTATGACTGTTATCTGATGTATCCGATAAAAAACTTTGAAAACCAATTTATTTTTTCTGGTACTTAGATTTTTTCGATTTTATCCGATGTATCTGACATGTGATGTTGATAATGCATTAAAGGGATATTGATAAAGCATTTATTCACTCTGATACTTAGATTTTGTCAATTTTTATCCCATGCATCTGAGAAAAGGATGTTGATATAGAATTTAATAACTCTGATGCTTAGATATTGTCAAGTTTATCCCATGTATTCGAGAAAGAGATATTGATATAGAATTTAATCAATCTAATACTTAGATTTTGTCAATTTTATCCGATATAGCCGACAAATGATGTTGATAATGCATTTAAAGGATGTTGATAAAGCGTTTATTGACTCTGATACTTAGATTTGTCAATTTTATCCGTTGTAACTGGCAAAGGATGTTGATAAAAAAAATATTCACTCTAACCCTTAGATTTTGTCAATTTTAATCTATGTATCCGAGAAAAGGATGTTGATATAGAATTTAATCACTCTGATACTTGGATTTTGTCAATTTTATCCGACATATCCGATAAAAGATGTTGTTAAAGCATTTATTCATTCTGATATTTAGATTTTGTCAATTTTATTCGATGTATCTGACAAAGGATGTTGATAAAAAAACTTGTTCACTCTAACACTTAGATTTTGTCAATTTTTTCCTATGTATCCGAGAAATGGATGTTGATATAGAATTTAATCACTCTTATGCTTAGATTTTGTGAAATTGCTGTATTGCCTGTCCAGGAAGCGACTTCAATCGATAATGAATGTTAATAAAGAATTTGTTCAATTTTTTTTAATAATTTCCTGAATTAAATTTCTGTATTGTGTATCCAAGAGGTGAATTCAAGAAAGAGTTTGTTACTTACTTACTTACTTACTTACAATTTTTTCATAATGACTTATCCAACAGCGGATGTTGATAAAGAATTTATTCATTTTGATACCTAGATTTTGTCAATGTTATCCCATTTGTCTGACAATAGATGTATGCAAATTCCTTTTCTTACATCTCCGATGTTTTAATAGACATTCTAAACGTTTGATATG
Source organism: Artemia sinica (assembly GCA_027921565.1). Classification (NCBI taxonomy): domain Eukaryota; kingdom Metazoa; phylum Arthropoda; class Branchiopoda; order Anostraca; family Artemiidae; genus Artemia; species Artemia sinica. Next base: position 45,263,392 of record CM051274.1, read on the forward strand.
CTAGCATACTCTAAAAATAATGAACACATAACAATGTAATGCATAATATATTTTTAATGAAATAATGCTATGTAGAATATTAATACAAAAATATATTATGATACATTATTAATATCAATGATCAACTTTTGGACATTTTGAATCTGTTCCATAAAATAGTTCACCATGTTCTCTCTTTATATTGTAGCTATTTTATTCTCTTAGTTCGTAATTAGTAGAATAATCATTATTCCATTTTGAGTAATACACAATTTTTACTGGCGTGTCATCGACAGGCTACATATGCTTTTCGTCTTTGGTATTATTTGGTTCATTGACTGTTTGATCAATGGCAGTAACGTTTTCTGGTGTTTTGTTTTTCATCGATTCATCTTTATATTCCACAGTAATATTTTCTGCCATTGCCCTTTTTATTTTTCTGGCAATTTCACTGTCTATTATCACATTATTTTTACACAGGTAACAGTTTCGGCACGTAGACAAGATATGGTTTTTGATATTTGTAGAAGAGTAGGCCTTTCTTTTTTTTGATCTTCCGTTGAATTCTAATACCCGAAAGCTGACGATGGGATGAATCAGTAGGTAATGTGTTACCTGCAACAGTAGCAAGGAGTTGTCCTCTATCATCAACGATTATTTTTATGTTGGTATTATCTTTGAGTGCAATCATCTCTGGAGATCTCAATCTCGCATATCCACCAACATAAGAGTTGAATTTTTTCGGTACTCCAAAGAAATTTAATTCCTTACTGCCATGACAATGCATGCATATATTTCCAATAGTGCTACCATTTGTACTTGTTTCATAGTTTAAATACTTCTCCTTGTTGACATTCAATGCTACAATAATATTGTCATGTGAACACATATGACATATCCAACAGCGGATGTTGATAAAGAATTTATTCATTCTGATACCTAGATTTTGTCAATGTTATCCCATTTGTCTGACAATAGATGTATGCAAATTCCTTTTCTTACATCTCCGATGTTTTAATAGACATTCTAAACGTTTAATATGCTAGCATACTCTAAAAATTATGAACACATAACAATGTAATGCATAATATATTTTTAATGAAATAATGCTATGTAGAATATTAATACAAAAATATATTATGATACATTATTAATATCAATGATCAACTTTTGGACATTTTGAATCTGTTCCATAAAATAGTTCACCATGTTCTCTCTTTATATTGTAGCTATGGTCTTCTCTTAGTTGGTAATCAGTAGAATAATCATTATTCCATTTTGATTCATACACAACTTTTACTGGCGTGTCATCGACAGGCTCAATATGCTTTTCGCCTTTGGTATTATTTGGTTCATTGACTGTTTGATCAATGGCAGTAACGTTTGCTGGTATTTTGTTTTTCATCGATTCATCTTTATATTCCATATTGATATTTTCTGCCATTGCCCTTTTTATTTTTCTGGCAATTTCACTGTCTATTATCACATTATTTTTACACAGGTAGCAGTTTCGGCACGTAGACAAGATATGTTTTATGATATTTATAGAAGAGTAGGCCTTCTTTTTTTTATCTTCCGTTGAATGCTAATACCCGAAAGCTGACGATAGGATGAATCAGTAGGTAATGTGTTACCTGCTGCAACAGTAGCAAGGAGTTGTCCTCTATCATCAAACGATTATTTTTATGTTGGCATTCTCTTTGAGTGCAATCATCTCTGGAGATCTCAATCTCGCATATCAACCAACAAAAGAGTTGAATTTTTTCGGTACTCCAAAGAAATTTAATTCCTTACTGTCATGACAATGCATGCATACATTTCCAATAGTGCTACCACTTTTACTTGTTTCATAGTTTAAATACTTCTCCTTGTTGGCATTCAATGCTACAATAACATTGTCATGTGAACACACTATATTAAAATGCTCCATCTTCACTTTTTTTTAAAATATGACTTATGTGTTTATCGTTCCACTGCGTAAAAAATATTGATTTAATACATGCAATAGACTAGGTAGAGTCGAAAACCGGCCATAGAGTACCAGTGGGAAACCCACTTCGTGTCTCTGAGCAAGCATAAAGTACAATTGTTAAAGCCGTAAGCATATTTTGTCATTTTAAGATACGTACAAAAAAAAAAAATAAATAAAATAAATAAATAAAACTGAATAATTTCGAAGTTTAAAAAAAATAGTTTGTTTTTTTGTGAAAAAAATATTGAATTAGGACCATCAGTCCTCATCATTAGGAGTATGGGTATGCACAAGAATATATTTAAAATTTAAATCAAAAGTATCATTCTATTTTTTTGATATGATTTAGAGATGTAAAAAAATGAATAATTTCGAAGTCCAAAAAAAAATTTTTTTAAATAGTTTGTTTTTATGAAAAATATTGAATTAGAACCATCATTCCTCATCATTAGGAGTAAGGGTATGCACAAGAATATATTTTAAAATTTAAATCAAAAGTGACATTCTATTTTTAATATGATTTAGAGATGTAAAAAAAAGTTGAATAATTTCAAAGTCCAAAAAAAAAATTCAGTTAAAATAAAAAGTTTGTTTTCATGAAAAAAAATATTGAATTAGAACCATCAGGCCTCATCAATAGGAGTATGGTATGCACAAGAATATATTTTAAAATTTAAATCAAAAGGGTTATTCTATTTTTCTGATATGATTTGGAGATGTAAAAAAAAAGTTGAATAATCTCGAAGTCCAAAAAAATTTAGTAAAAAAAATTGTTTGTTTTTCATGAAAAAAATATTGAATTAGAACCATCAGTCGTCATCAATAGGAGTATGGGTATGCATAAGAATATATTTTAAAATTTAAATCAAAAGTGTCATTTCTATTTTTCTGATATGACTTAGAGATGTAAAAAAAATTGAATAATTTCGAAGTCCAAAAAAAAAATTAGTTAAAAAAAAGTTTGCTTTTTATTGATGAGGACCATCAGTCCTCATTAATAGGAGTATGGGAATGTACAAGAATATATTTTAAAATTTAAATCAAAAGGGTCATTCTATTTTTCTGATATGATTTAGAGTAAAAAAAAAGTTGAATAATTTCGAAGTCCAAAAAATTTAGTTAAAAAAATAGTTTGCTTTCACGAAAAAAATATTGAATTAGAACCATCAGTCCTCATCAATAGGAGTATGGGTATGCACAAGAATATATTTTTTATTATGAAAGTAACACGACAAAAAATGAAGAATTTATGCACAGTTTCAACTAGCTGAGGCTAAGTTTGTTAAAGATGGGTCATTTTCTTAAGAAAACACACTAAATTAGAAAAAAATACTAAATGTTCCTTTATTAGCTGTTTAATACCACTAAAATTGAAAAATTTATGCACCGTTTTAACTAGTTAAGGCTAAATTTGTTAAAGATGAGGCATTTTCTTAAACAAAAATAAATTAAAAAAATATACTAAATGTTCCTTTATTACGAAAGTAACACGACAAAAAATGAAGAATTTATGCACAGTTTCAACTAGCTAAGGCTAAGTTTGTTAAAGATGAGTCATTTTTTTTAGAAAACACACTAAATTAGAAAAAATACTAAATGTTTCCTTTATTAGCTGTTTAACACAACTAAAATTGAAGAATTTATGCACATTCTTAACTAGCTAAGGCTAAATTTGTTAAAGATGGGCCATTTTCTTAACAAAAAAAAACTCAAAATTAGTAAAAAAACATCAAATGTTCCTTTATTACCTAAGTAAACACGACAAAAAATGAAGAATTTTTGCACAGTTTCAACTAGCTATGGCTATGTTTCTTAAAGATGTGCAATTTTCTTAGGAAAACACACAAATTAGAAAAAAAATACTAAATGTTCCTTTATTAGCTGTGCAATACACCTAAAATTGAAGAATTTAAGCACAGTTTTAACTAGCTAAGGCTAAATTTGTTAAAGATGAGCATTTTCTTAAGGAAACACTCAAAATTAGGAAAAATACTAAATTTTTCTTTATTACCTAAGTAACACGACAAAAAATGAAGAATTTACGCGCAGTTTCAACTAGCTAAGGCTAAGTTTGTTAAAGATGGGTCATTTTCTTAAGAAAAACACACTAAATAAGAAAAAAATACTAAATCTTCCTTTATTAGCTGTTTAACACAATTAAAATTGAAGAATTTATGCACAGTTTTAACTAGCTAAGGCTAAATTTGTTAATGATGGGCCATTTTCTTAAGAAAACACTTAAATTAGAAAAAAATACTAAATGTTCCTTTACTAGCTGTGCAATACAACTAAAATTGAAGAATTTATGCACAGTTTTAACTAGTTAAGGCTAAATTTGTTAAAGATGGGGCATTTTCTTAAACAAAAATAAATTAAAAAAATATACTAAATGCTCCTTTATTGCGAAAGTAACACGACAAAAAAATGAAGAATTTATGCGCAGTTTCAACTATCTAAGGCTAAGTTTGTTAACGATGGGTCATTTTCTTAAGAAAACACACTAAATTAGAAAAAAATAATAAATATTCCTTTATTAGCTGTTTAACACAACTAAAATTGAAGAATTTATGCACAGTTTTTAACTAGCTAAGGCTAAATTTGTTAAAGATGGGCTATTTTTCTTAAGAAAAAGCTCAAAATTAGGAAAAAATACCAAATGTTTCTTTATTTCCTAATTAACACGACAAAAAATGAAGAATTTATGCACAGTTTCCACTAGCTATGGCTATATTTGTTAAAGATGGGTCATTTTCTTAAGAAAACACTTAAATTAGAAAAAAATACTAAATTTTACTTTATTACCTAAGTAACACGACAAAAAATGAAGAATTTATGCGCAGTTTCAACTATCTAAGGCTAAGTTTGTTAACGATGGGTCATTTTCTTAAGAAAAACACACTAAATTAGAAAAAATAATAAATATTCCTTTATTAGCTGTTTAACACAACTAAAAATTGAAGAATTTATGCGCAGTTTCAACTAGCTAAGGCTAAATTTATTAAAGATGGGCTATTTTCTTAAGAAAAAGCTCAAAATTAGGAAAAAATACCAAATGTTTCTTTATTTCCTAAGTAACACGACAAAAAATCAAGAATTTATACACAGTTTCCACAAGCTATGGCTATATTTGTTAAAGATGGGCCATTTTCTTAAGAAAACACTTAAATTAGAAAAATATACTAAATATTCCTTTATTAGCTGTTTAAAAAAAACTAAAATTGAAGAATTTATGCACAGTTTTAACTAGCTAAGGCTAAATTTATTAAAGATGGGCTATTTTCTTAAGAAAAAGCTCAAAATTAGGAAGAAATACCAAATGTTTCTTTATTTCCTAAGTAACACGACAAAAAAATCAAGAATTTATGCACAGTTTCCACTAGCTATGGCTATATTTGTTAAAGATGGGCCATTTTCTTAAGAAAACACTTAAATTAGAAAAAATATTAAATTTTCCTTTACTAGCTCTGCAATACAACTAAAATTGAAGAATTTATGCACAGTTTTAACTAGTTAAGGCTAAATTTGTTAAAGATGGGACATTTTCTTAAACAAAAATAAATGAAAAAATATACTATATGTTCGTTTATTACTAAAGTAAGGTTTGTTCTGATTTCATTATTAAAATTCTTTTCTTGCCATCTACATCTCTCTTAGTATCAACTTTTTAATATACTATAACGCTAGACTCTATTTTAAACTGACAACAATGTTCAAACGCCACTTGTGTATTATACAGAACACATCGAAGAAGTAAAACTATCCATTATTAAAATTCTTTTCTTGCCATCTACATCTCTCTTAGTATCAACTTTTTAGTATACTATAACGTTAAACTCTATTTCAAATTGACAACACTTTTCAAACGCCACTTGTGTATTATACAGAACACATCGAAGAAGTAAAGGTAGGTCAATTCATAAGACCATTTTATCATCGTTAACCATTTCCATAGATTGATATTGTTCCAAATTTATAATAAATAAGCTATGAGTTAACATGCTCTTCGGGGTTACCATAACTGCTAATCAGTTTAACCCTTTTTCTCAATCTTCATACGATCCAATCACTAATTAGAATCATTCAGGCTCCTATTATTCAAACATTAATCAATATCGTTCACAGAGTACAATTCGCAAATGCTAAACCCCTTTTTTTTTGCAAATAGAGTTATTTTTTGGTAAATGATTCAACAGCATATGGCATCAATTCTAGACATGTTGCATTCTTAATCAAACTCGATGAGATGCCTTTAAGCTAGATGTTATCAAACTCTTTGACAGGTTCTACTCACTCTCTTTGAAAAGGTTGACAATTTCTAGTTTTTGGTTAAAAAAAAAAGAAAATATGTTATGATGAAAGTGTCCCAAAAACCCGTCTGGTTGCGTTATACAGTCACAATTATACTTCCAAAACCTGTTTGATCACTTTGCTTTGAAAGGTACCAAGGAACATAAAGTAAGCAAATCCATAAATACATGCTCTGGAAAGGTGTCAAGGAACGTAAAGTAAGCAAATAGCAGAGGAAGGAACATAGAGCAAGCAAAGTATAATGTACTACTCTACTACTGTACCTGCTAATATTCTAAAATGGTTTACAGACTTGTCTTTCTATTCTTCCGAACTTTTTTTTAACTGTGAAAAAGCACCCTGAGCCTTGGATATTCTCCTTTTAACATCCTCACTGCTCCCACCCCGTCCTTACTAATAGTACTACCAAGGTAAGTAAAGCTGCCCACCTGATCAGTCTTTTCGTTACCCCATGTTACCTTTTCATCTTCGCTTATTCCTAGCCTTAGTGACTTAGTTATTTAACATTAATTTTAAAACCTATTCTAGCACCCTGACCTCGCAAAACCCCTAAAAGTTCATTCATTTTGCTCACACTTTCATCTAGGAGGCTTAAAAAGTCAGCATAATCTAAATCCAGGAGAGTTTTTCCTCCCCATTTGATCCCGTTGTCTCCCATTGCCTTTCCTGTGCTCCTTAAGACAAACCTATTCTAGGTTTTAAAACCTATTCTAGCACCCTGACCTCGTAAAACCCCTAAAAGTTCATTCATTTTGCTCACACTTTCATCTAGGAGGCTTAAATAGTCAGCATAATCTAAATCCAGGAGAGTTTTTCCTCCCCATTTGATCCCGTTGTCTCCCAATGCCTTTCCTGTGCTCCTTAAGACAAACTCCATCAACATGATCGATATAAATAGGGATAGAACACAACCCTGGTTAACTCTTTATTTAATTAAATAAAAAAAACTAGTTTTTTTAACTGAAAGTAAGGAACGACGTTAAAACTTAAAACGAACAGAAATTATTCTTTATATGAAAGGGGCTGTCCCCTCCTTAACGCCTCGCTCTTTACGCTAAAGTTTTTATTTATTTTTAAAAATAAAAGTTGTGAGAAAGTCAAACTTTAGCGTAAAGAACGAGGCGTTAAGGAGGGGACAGCCCCTTTCATATAAGGAATAATTTCTGTTCGTTTTAAGTTTTAACGTCGTTCCTTACTTTCAGTTAAAAAAAACTTGTTTTTTTATTTAATCTTTGAACGTTTTTGAATAAATGTAGGTTTTAATCTTGGCTCACCGTACATGAATAATTAAAACAAAATTTGCATATTACTTTACTTTTATTTGGTTTTTGGCTTTCTCGAAACTTGTTTAATTTTATTTACGAACGTTTTTATTAGTAATAAATATACGTAACTTACGAATTAACTTACGTAACGAACTTCTATATTCATATATTTTTAATACGCATATTAGGGGGTTCGCCCTCTAGTAAATACCTTGCTCTTTAAGCTAAAGCTCAAATTTTGTTCCGATTCTTTAAAAACGACCACTTAATCACAAAGGCCGTTAATTAGAATAAATAGTTCTTATGAAAGTACTAAGAAATCTTTGGCTTAAAGAGCGAGGTATTGACTAGGGGGTGAACCCAATCATATATGTAATGTTTTCTGTCGTTTAAAGTTTTGATGTTACTGCTGTTGCAGCTGAAAAACTTGTTTTTTATATTTAATTTCTGATCTTTTTTAAATAATGCTGGGAAGTCCTTCGTCACCTTCATAGGAATGTCTCTTCCCCCGTGAAAACTTCCTTCGTGGAAAGATCCTCCCACATAACCTCTGACCAACTCCCCCCCCCCCCAACTACCAGAAAAAATCTCCCCTGAAAACGTCTGTATACTTCCCAATAACCAGTACTATATGTTAACATTGGGTGAAGTTCATAACTTTCAGCTCTCCCCCCGGGAACTTCGGGGGATTAAGTCATCCTAAAAGACATACTTATAATATTTTCGAACATGCTGAACAAAATGGCTATTTCAAAATTTGGATCGGGTGACTTTGGGAGAAAAACATGAGCGTGGGAGGGGGGCTAGTTGCCCTCCATTTTTTTGGTCACTTAAAAAGGCACTAGAACTTTTAATTTCCATTCCAATGAGCCTTCCCACGATATTCTAGGACCACTGGGTCAATATGATCACTCCTGGAAAAAAAAAAAAATAAATAAAATAAAAAATAAAATAAAAAATAAATAAACACGAACCCGTGATCTTTCTTCTGGCAAAAAATGCAAAACTCCACATTTTTGATTTTTGTAGATAGGAGCTTGAAACCTCTACAATGGGGTTCTCTGATACGCTGAATATGATGGTGTGATTTTCATTAAGGTTCTATAGCTTTTAGGGGGTCTTTCCTCCTTTTTTCGAAAATCAGCCAAATTTTCTCAGGTGCGTAACTTTTGATGGGTAAGACTAAATTTGATGAAAATTATATATTTGAAATCAGCATTAAAATCTAGTTCTTTTCATGTATCTATTTGTATCAAAATACCGTTTTCTAGAGTTTCGGTTACCATTGAGCCGGGTCGCTTACTTACAGTTCGTTACCACGAACTGTTTGATACAAAACCAGCTGCTAACAACTTCCTGCCTTGACTGCAGCAGTGCTGTTTCTCATGCATAGCACTAATCACTTTAATGTATTTGTCTGGTATACCATACAAGGACAAGCTCTTCTATCGACAGAATCGAAGGCTTGCTCATAATCTATAAAACTGAGAAACAAAGGTGTTGACAACTCAGGCACTTCTCAATTATTCACCAAAGAGTGAAAATTTGGTCAACACATCTTCTACCTTTTCTAAAACCGCACTGTTCTTCTCTTAAAACTTTGTCTACAGAATTTCTCAGTCTAAAAAGCATCATGTTACTAAGTAATTTGCTACCTACAGAGACCAGTCTAATACCTCGATAATTATGACACTTACTCTTATCACCTTTCTTATGCAGTGGTTTAATTAAGGTTTTCCTAAAATCATTAGGTACTTCCCCTTTTTCAAAAAATCATCTTCATAATCTTCAGTAACTTGTTTTTACCCTCAGAGCCACCATAAACTCCGATAAGGGCTCATTCGATTGGAAATTGGAATGGCTAGTGCCCTTTTAATAGTCGAAAGTGATTGGAAGGCAACTAGCACCCCTTCCACGCCCACAATTTCCCTAAACACATCCAATCGAAATTATTAGATAACCATTTTGTTCAGCGTAGTTGATTTATAGATAGAAATTATGTTTTTGAGGAGGACACTCCCCCATAACCCTCAGGGCAAGGGTTTTAAGTTAATACATGTTGGCACAATGTATTATTTTATTTTATTTTTCCTTTAGACCAGGGCACTTCGTATCGAAGAAGTTGTCGTACGAAATTCAAAAAGGGCTCATTCAATTGGAAATTGGATTGGCTTGTGCCCTTTTTAATAGTCGAAAGTGATTGGAAGGCAACTAACACCCCTTCCCCGCCCACCGTTTCCCGAAACACATCCAATCAAAATTTTGAGATAGCCGTTTTGTTCAGTGTAGTTGATTTACAGATAGAAATTATATTTTTGAGGAGGAAACTCCCCCACAGCCCTCATGACAAGGGTTATAAGTTATGCCCAGGGGTCATATAAGGTTTTTATAGAAAGCGGTGTCGTAGAAACTTCAAAAAAGGCTCATTCAATTGGAAATTCAAAGGGCTAGTGCCCTTTTCAATAGTCGAAAGTGATTGGAAAGCAACTGACACCCCTTCCACGCCCACCATTTCCCCAAACACATCCATTCAAAATTTTGAAATAGCCATTTTGTTCCACGCAGTTGAAAGTTCTGGAATTTATACTTTTGAGCAGGACACTCCGCCAGCAGTCTTAAGGGCAAGGGTTATAAGTTATGCCATGTGAGCATATAAGGTTTTTATTGAAATCTTTGTCGTAGAAACTTGAAAAAGGTCTCATTTGATGGGAAATTCAAAGGGCTAGTGCCTTTTTAATAGTAAAAATATTTATATTTTTTCAGCAAAGTGCAAATTATGTTCTGGCCGTGGGAAGGCATAGGGGTTTTGAGCCCAACTCATGTTAATTTTTCTCGTTTTGAGTTTGACTCGGTTATTTATTGTAATTTCTGTTCGTTTTGGGTTTCATTTATTTATCAATGCGGATTTTTGGTAGTTTCACGCTTGGTAGATTATTTGATTTTATTTTTGATCATTTTTGGTTTTATTGAGTTCTTCCCTTTTCTTTGAAAAAACTTATTTTGTGGAAAAAGTTTTTTTTAATTAATAAATTAAATAGGATACCCATTTCCAAAAAAGTATGTCCCTAATAAATTTTAGTTCTGCTGTGATGTGGGAATCAGAACAAATGTTTAGGGCACCATCGATGAGAGAGATTACGACAGCTCTTTTAACTGGGGGGGGGGGTGGTTTGATTTAAAATGCAAATATCTATTATTTTGTGTTGGTTTTCTATAAATAGTAAAACTGAGCTGTCTAAGCTACGAATAATTAACACATCTAGGAATGGGATTTTATTTGCGATTTCGATTTTTAAAGTCAACTGTAAATTTCTATCGTATGTATTACGGTGATCTAAAGAACCCCTAAGTTCATTTTCCCCATGTTTCAAGAGCGAAATTACGTCATCCATGTAACGTTCCCAAAAGATGTGTTTCAAGAAATACGAATCTAATGCCCAATTTTCAATATGTTCCACATAAATATTCGCCAGTAACCCGGAGAGGGGCGTGCCCATCGCTAAACCATTAATTTGATGGTAAAAATAGTTACAGAATTGGAAATACATTAAGTACTTGTTACAGAGTTTAACCAGGGTTATTAAGACATCGTAATCTATTCCTGTTGCTGAAGCTTCTATTAAATGATAATTTTCTTTGATTTTATTTTCTAATAATTGTTCAGATGCTGCTACATCAATGTTTGTGTACATTGAAACAATTTCAAAGCTACTTATAATTGTATTTTCTGAGATATTTATGTTTTTGAGTTTTTCAACTAAATCTACTGAATTACATAAATAGATTAATAAATAGACTTAATCCCATAACACTCCATAAATAAATAGGTTTAATCCCAAAACACTCCAGAATTTTTTTTTTTTTGCTATAATTTTTCTTTTCTTTATTTTAAAGTGAATTTGAATATTTTAAATTATCATCTATTAGGGGGAGGGTGTAATCCAAGATAATTTGAATGAATTGGTCATATATTTTTGTGAGTCTTTTCTCTTTTACATATTTTTGTCTTGCTGAGGACGGTCCTTGGACATAGGGCCGAAATATTCATTCAAATTATGTCCATTATCTTACAAAAAGTATTCCCAATTGTTCTTCGTGTTTTTGTTGTTTGTGATGGAAAGGCAGTGTGGCCTTCGTCACTTTTTTCGTCTCGCTTATGGGGGCCAGCTGACCAATTATATCTTTTATTTTATTAATTTAGGCAAAAAACACGCTAATATTATTAACCAACAAAATTCTTGGAATCTTGCAAAATCGAAAATCTTATTCCCAAGTCTTTAAGATTCAGATTGCACTTAAATACCCAGAAGGTTAGCTAGCCAGTATTTATCTGATATTATCCCTTTCTATTTTTGTGCCGTGTATAAGTACAAGGTCATTAAAGTGTAACATCATGTTAATAGGTCAATTAAAGTATAAGGTCTAAGATAAATTAATGTATAAGGTCAATTAAAGGTATAAGGTCAATTAAAGTATAATTAAGGTCAGTGGTCCCAGGTAGAAATATGATGTTATTACAGGGAGATTTTAACGCCCAGGTCAGTAGAAATAGGGATAGATGGTATCCTAGCCTAGGTAAATTTGGTATAGGAAAAGAAAACTGTAATGGATACGGACTTCTGCAATTTTGTAGGTATAACAATCTAGTTATAACCAATACGGTGTTTGGTCATAAAATGGCTCACAAGTTAACATGGTATTCACGTGATGGTAAGACAGAAAACCTTATTGATTATGTTATAGTAAACCGAAGACTGGCAGGATCAATACAAGATACTAGGGTATATAGGAGTGTCGTTATTGATGTTAAAAGTAAAGATCACAATCTAGTAGTGCCAAGGGTTAATTTAAAGCTGAAATATCGGAAGGGTAACTACCTCCCGAGAAGTTTTGAAGTTGGTAGACTCCAGGATGAGAATTTGAGAGAAACTTTCCAGGAACAGTTGAATACTAAACTTGAGAGTCTAAAATTTGATAATGTGGAAGATGGTTGGAGTAATTTAAGGAAAATAATTTGCGAAGTTGCTGAAGGTGTATTAGGGAAGATAGCTAGAACTGCAGCTAAGAATATTAGTGAAAAAGCTTTATGTTTAAAAGAAAGGAGAAAGGACTTGTACAAAAATTATCTGAGTTATAGATCATATAAAAACAAAAGGAATGTAAAGAAAGTGGAGAAAGCATTAAAATATGAACTAAGGAGGTGTGAAGTGGAGGCCATGGATAAAATTGCCGAGGATCTGGAAGATGCCGCTAGACGGCATAATAGTAAAATATTGTACTGGCATGTTAACAAATTAAGAGGGAGTAGTTAATCTGGACTTGGCCCAGTTAAAGATAGAAATGGGGCCGCAATTAGCGATAAGGAAAAAAAAACTAAAGAGAGATGGGCCGAACATTTTGAGAATTCGCTTAACCGAGATAGAGTTGCAGGAAAATATATAGAGGAAAATAAAAAAGTTGTTATACCTGGGATGTGAAGGAAGATGTGTTTTGTGAGGAGGAATTAGCAACAGTGCTAAAAGGATTAAAAAATAATAAGGCTCCAGGTGCTGATAGGGTGGTAAATGAGTTTCTTAACTATGGTGGATCTGAGGTTAAAAATAAGTTACTGAAGATTATGAATATGATTTTTTTTTTTTTTTTGAAAAAGGGGAAGTAACTAACGATTTTAGGAAAACCTTAATTAAGCCACTTTACAAGAAAGGTAATAAAAGTGAGTGTGGTATTTATCGAGGAATTAGTCTGGTTTCTGTAGGTAGTAAATTACTCAGTAATATGATACTTTTTAGACTGAGAGATGCCGTAGACAAAGTTTTAAGAAAACAACAGTGCGGTTTTAGAAAAGGTAGAGGTTGTTTCGACCAAATTTTCACTCTTAGGCTAATAATTGAGAAGTGCCTGAGTTTTCAAACATCTTTGGTCCTCAGTTTTATAGATTATGAGCAAGCGTTCGACTCTGTTGATAGCAGAGCTTTAGTAAAGGTTTTATCCTTGTATGGTATACCAGACAAATACATTAAAGTGAATAGTGCTATGTACGAGAATAACACTGCTGCGGTTAAGGTAGGAAATGAGGTTAGCAGCTGGTTTTGTATTAAATCAGGAGTTAAGCAGGGTTGTGTTCTACCCCCTTTGTATGGATTATTTTGATGGACTTTGTTTGAAGGAGCACAAGAAAGGTAATGGGAGACCACGGAATCAAATGGGGAGGGAAAAGTCTCCTAGACTTAGATTATGCTGATGATTTAAGCATCCTAGATGAAAGTGTGAGCAAAATGAATGAAAGTTTTAGAGGTTTTGCGAGTTCAGGGTGCTAGAATTGGTTTGAAAATTAATGTTAAGAAGACTAAGTCACTAAGGCTAGGAATGAGTGAAGATGAAAAGGCGACGTTGGATAATGAAAAGATTGATCAGGTGGGAAGCTTCACTTACCTTGGTAGTATTATTAGTAAAGATGGTCGGAGCAGTGAAGATGTTAAAAGTAGAATAGCCAAGGTTCATGTTTTTTTTTCACAGTTAAAAGAAAGTTTGGAAGATTAGGAAGATAATTCTGGAAACCAAGATTAGAATATTAGAAGCTACATTTATGACAGTAGTAACATATGGCTCTGAAGCATGGACGCTCCAAAAAGCGGATGAAAATTTGCTAGATGTTCTCCAGAGAAATTGCTTAAGGATTGTTCTGGGTACCCGGCTGACTGACTGTATTTCAAACAATAGGCTATGCGAAAAATGTGGTTCAATACCGCTCTCTAGGGCTATAATGAAAGAAAGGTTGAGGTGGCTAGGGCACGTTGTGCGGATGAAGGATGACAGATTGCCGATGATTTTTCTTTTTGGCCAACCGTCTAGGGCTAAACGGAAAGCAGGTCGTCCCCGTCTGGGGTGGGAGGATGTCATAAAGAAAGATTTAAAGGAAATGAGAACTTCGTGGGCGGGTGTAAAAAGGGAGGCTTTGAATAGATTGGGGATTGAGGAGCGTGCGTAGCTGTGTTGGCCTCAGGTGGTTTGGTGCTGTGGTGAGTTGTTAGTAGTAGTAGTAGTAGTCAGTTAAAATATAATTAAGGTCACGTATAAATTAAGGTCAGGTATAAGGTCAATTAAAGTATAAGGTCTAAGGTCAATTAAGGTATAAGGTCAATTAAAGTATAATTAAGGTCAAGTATATTGTCAATTAAAGTATAAGGTCTAAGGTCAATTATGCTATAAGGTCAATTAAAGGTATAAGGTCAATTAAAATATAATTAAGGTCAGATATGAATTAAGGTCAGGTATAAGGTCAATTAAAACTATAAGGTCATTTGTCAGAGAAAAACCTTACGTGAGCCTCAAAAAGTAATTTCTTATCCCCATTCTTTTAACAATTTATGCATAAGGTACTTATTTTCTACTTATATTTGAAACTGTTCCTACTTCCAACCTACTTATTTTTTGGGCTCGTCTACTTCTTTCCGGACCACGCTGAATGGAAACACTGGTATGATATAAAAGACAATTTCGCCTGCTGACCAGTGGTCTGCGTTGTGCAAGGTACCGATCTCCTGGTTCAATGCCTTTGACCGACGCTTCCCGTGTTTTTTTCCCCCAGATCTTTACAAGTACCCATTTGGAGCTAGGTCAACTCTGTCTGAGCTTACAGAGTCACATCATTGACCACCGTTCCAAACTAAATAACTAGCGGCACCAGGGCTCGTACCCCTGATCTCAGGATTTAAAGTCTTGAGCGCTAACCACTCGGCAAGGACCAATCGTATGATATGCAACTAATAAAATTTTACCTAGTTTTTTCCTAGATTTGCATCTGTTCGAATTTATTTTTAGACAACTCAAAAGAAGGGTTTTAGGGATAACCTCCCTCGAGAGACTAATTCACAGCACCTCAGAAAGCTGTTCTTCAGGTACACAGTGCAGGGTGTCCCCATCTGTAGGTACTTCGGCCATACCAAATTTCTGCGTGATTGCCGTACTGGCTAGACAAACGACGGAGCTAGATAAGATTTCCCACACTGCCCGGTTTTCGAGAATTCGAGAAAATTTGAGAATACACCTGTTTTTTCGTTAGTTTCTTAAAGATGAATTATAATTTATTAATAAATTATAAATTATAAATGAATTAAAAAGTTTTAAAACAAAATGGTAAAATTATTCCATAGCTATATAATAAATTTTTCCATTTCCGTTCGGATGCACCCTTTCCCGATCTTATAGGACAATTATTTGATTCTATCACCCCTGGAACAAAAAAACACACAGCCGTGATCTGTCTTCTGGCAAAAAATAGCAAAACTCCAGATTTTTGCAGAAAGGAGCTTGAAACACCTACGGTAGGGTTCTCTGGTAAGCTGAATCTACTGGGTGTGATTTTCATTTTTGTTAATTGCTTAAATTTAGGATTTTGTTTCCCCCTATTTCAAAAATCAGGCAAATTTTCTCAGGCTCGTAACTTTGGATGGATGACCCTAAACTTCATGAATCTTATAAATTTGGTAATTAGCATAATAAGCTGCTGATTCTTTTGATGTATATATTGATATTAAAATTCCGTGTTTTAGACTTTCCGTTATTATTGAGCCGAGTCGCTCCTTACGTACTTTTAATAGTGCGTAACTTTTAATTTTTTTCGTCTTTCAATATCGGCTTCTTTGTCGTAAAATCTTTTTTTAGAAGAAGTAGATAAGACATAAATGGAGCTCAAGTACGCAGCGATTTATTTCGAGGGGAAGAGCAATTGAAAAAAACATATATGTTATTATAAAGAACCTATAAAATATTATTGGGATGGATATGGACTAAAAGACCTAACCCGTAGGTCTAAAATGATACACCTTAAAAAAGATAAAAAAGGGCAAACTATATGAAGAAATATGGACATATAAAAATTATTGCAGGAAGAATAACAAACGTGATCGTGCGGTTTTCTTAGAAACACAGAAAATAATTCTTTATTGCTCGTGTAACCGCTACCTCTCCAGACTCCCATCTTTTGTTTAACATCAGCACAAAAATAAAACCTCAAGGAGCTCCCTACTCTCAGACCTAGCCTCCAACAGTCAAGCCAACAGACCCACCCCACAAACATCAGTTATCATCCAACAAGACAAGCAGGGAACCTCTAGACGCTGTGCAAAAGGAGCTCTATCTTCCTTCTGTATAAGTCTTGTCTTAAGCCCATTACTGAATAAGGATCCTTGCCTTTTGGACGGGTCAGTAAAACTTTACTAGCCCCATCCAGAAAAAATACTGCCGCAAGTGTTAGAACAATAGAATATCGTTGTAAATCGTTGGAGATTTGATGTGGTGTTAATGGCTCTTTTCTCTAAGTACATCTACCACCTTCCCTAGGGGAAATCTTATCTAGTTCCCTCGTATGTCTAGCCAGTGCGGAAATCACGCAGAAATTCGGTATGGCCAAATTACCAACAGATGGAGACATCCTACAGATGGAGCGCACTGTGTACCTGAAGAACAGCTTTGTGAGGTGCTGTGAATTAGTTTCTCGAGGAAGGTTATCCCTAAAAACCCGTCTGTTGAGTCGTCTAAAAATAAGTTCGAACAGATGAAAATCTAGGGAAAAATTTTATTAGTTTCATATCATACGAGTGTCCTTGCCGAGTGGTTAGCGCTCCAGACTTTTAATCCTGAGATCAGGGGTTCGGGTCCAGGTGTCGCTAGTTATTTAGTTTGGAACGGGGGTCAATGATGTGACTCTGTAAAGCTCAGACACAGTTGACCTAGCTCTAAATGGGTACTTGTTGAGATCTGGGTGAAAAACACAGGAAGTGTCGGTCAAAGGCATTGAAACAGGAGATCGGTACCTTGCACAACGCAGACCATTGGTCAGCAGGCAAAATTTTGTTTTTTTATATCATATATCATCATACCCTTAATTTTTAATGGTCTGGAATACAAAGATGATGCTGTACAAAATTTTACTCTACGAGACTACAGATGGCAGCTGAGATTCTTGATTAGGCGTTAGCTCGAGCTCAATGTCTTGCTATTAGTTGGCGGTATTATCTTATTAGTCATTCTGTATAGGCATAAGAAACCAAATTGGTATAGGCATAGGCATATAGGCCTAATTAGGCATATAGGCATATAGGCATAATAGGCATAAGAAACCAAATTGGTATAGGCATAGGCATATAGGCATAATTAGGCATATAGGCATATAGGCATAATAGGCACAAGAAACCAAATTTACAATACTATATTATCCCTAATTATCCCTATACTTTTATATATATATATATATATATATATATATATATATATATATATATATATATATATATATATATATATAATATATATATATATATATATATATATATATATATATATATATATATATATATATAATATGTACTATATTATCCCTAATTGCCTAATTGCCATATAGGTATAGGCATAAGAAACCAAATTTACAATAACGGAATACAATTATTTTGAATTCAAAAAAATAAGCCAGTTCGTTGGAAATATCACCCTCTAATTTATTTGCGCTAGCTTTGTAGATATGTGCTACATTAGGCTGTGAAGCAATAATTTTTGTTTGTTGCAAATTTCAACTTTACTATTTACATATATCACCCAAAACTCTAGTTCTATTAGAAATCCTAAATATATAAAAAAATATTCACTAAATCCGAAAATCAAAAATACACGTAAACTACAGCATATATTTTACAAATGAGTCGGCTATATTTTACAAAAAGGTCGGCTCGAATCATTCAACTTAAAACGAGCAGATATATACTATGAATAACTAGATGAAATCTAAAGCGAAAAAAAATTAATGTGGATAATAACATTACACATAGGAATAACAAATATTACTACGGGTGAACTGACGAAACCTAAAACTAACTGAAACTAAAATGAATAATTATTCCAAACAAACGTCATTTTTCTTTACTCTTGATATTATAACACATAAAAACCGAATTAATTTTTAAATTAATTATTAAACAAGACTATAATAATTGAAAACTGAAATTCCAACAACAATCAAGACAAGATCACGCAAAAGAAAATACATATGTTCAAAAAAAAACAGTTTTATGTCTGAATTCTTCTTTTTCGTTCTATTTCATTTGAACATATAGAGTAATGGCGCCTAAATTAAATTTGGAAAATGAATAGTTTTAGTTTTGGAAAAAAAATCTATTTTATTCCTTTGAAGTTGAGTTTTGCAAAGACAAACAAACTATTTGCCCTTTTATGCATTTAAAGGAAAATGTTTAGATTGAAGTAACTATTAATGGTAATTTAGCGTATATCAGCCTGATGGAACTAGATTGATATTATAAAATATAACTGCATAAACTTCGAGAGCTTTCTGCATAATTAGAACTCAGTGGTATATTGATAAAAGAGAAATTACTTAAAATATATATTACTTTCAATAAAGCGCGAATGACACTCACACTGTAATTGGGATGCAAAGGGGGACGATTTCCAGTTCATATATCTATTAATTTCTGTTCGTTTTAAGCTTGAGTTGAATATCAGTTTCATTTTGGATCATTAGAAGTCTATTTTTGGGTT